>JACSYO010001220.1:0-10377 GCA_016806645.1 Ophiodon elongatus | reverse complement strand
ATAAGTCAAATAACTACCAATAAAGGAATTGATTAATTTTAAATTATGAAATCATACAAGGTCTGTTAAGGTAACTATGTGGTTTGTTGCCAAAGCAAACTGGGCCAGGTCTCTAGAAATGCTGTACAAAAACTTTGTAGGAAGTATTTTATTCTTCAACATCATGTAAGTCTGAATGTCGGCAATAAAGTGAAATTACATGGAATACTAAATATAGCTTGTAAGATTACAGTGAAGCCCCAGATGAGACACAGTAAGAAATATGAATTAGATATAAGAACAAAGACTCCCACTTTGAGCTTTTACCTTCAGGGAGACGTTATGAACATGTAAGAGCCTCCCAACATGTGTACAGCAAGTCTTTATTTGATTCATGTAATAAAAAAGCTGAATACAAAGCTGATTCAGGATATAACTTTTTTTTTCATTTTGACCGTATTTTTGTTTTTCTTTGTGTTGATACTTTGTCCCTGATGTTTGTCCTCATCGATTGTCCTGTAATGGTTTTAATGCTACTTGGTGAAGCTGAAGACGATTCTTTACACAGTAGACAGTTAAGTTCCTACCTAACTGAGTAAATAACTAATAGGGGCTGAAAGAGTACTAGAATAGGATACTTAGGTAAAACTACTTGTGTAAAAAATGTATTCAGTAAACATTTGTAAAACTAAGAAAAAACGTTACTGCTACGTTGTTGAAAGGAGATGTTGATATTTGTTAGAATGCTGTTAATGCTGTTAACTATTGTTCTTCAAATCTTTATACTTATTTTTATTCTATTTCTTCCGTACTTTTTTGTCATCTATCTCCTCCTGCATACTTTCATCTACAGAAACCGTTCGGCTATCAAAATGTTCAGCTCTTTCAGGAGAGGGGTGCTATGACCTTTCATGTTTCTGAATTGTACCTTTTTGAATTATTAAGCTTTTCATGATTATATATTTGAATGGGATCTCTATGGAGAAAACCAGGGCAAACCTGAGCAAGCCCTAATTATAAACCTGAGCCAGTCCTAACTATAAGCGCTATCAAAGAGGAAAGTCTTAAGTTCACTCTTAAATGTGGTGACTGTGTCTGTCCCCTAGACTGAAAGTGGAAGCTGGTTCCATAGAAGAGGAGCTTGATAACTGAAGGCTCTGGCTCCCATCCTACTTTTTAAGACTCGTGTCTGTGTGTATGTGGTATGGGCGTGGCTCTGACCACAGCCGGACCACGACCCTGCTCTCCCAACTAGAGAGGGAGACCCAGGAGGTGCCCTAGAAATAAAGTTGAGATCAAATTTATTTATTTTATTTAAATATTATAGGCCTAGGACACACAGTATTAGGGCTTCAACCTTTCGTCATTATTGATTGATCTGACAACTTATTTAAAACGAATTGTTCAGTCGATTAAAATAAAAAAAATAGAGTAAAAGGCCAGCTATAATTTCCCAGAGCCCATGATGGGGTCTTCAAAAGTCGTGTTGTGTCTGTCAGATATCTAAAACCTAAAGATATTCAGTTTACAATCATAAAAAACAGAAAAGCAGTAAATCAAGCTGTTTTGCATTTTTGCTTGAAAAAAAAAAAGCAAAGGTGACGACCAACTAATTAATCGACTAATTGTTTCAGCTCTACACAGTATCTTTAAAAAAGGCTTTTGGTCCTAAAACCTATACGATTTGAATATTTGTTGTTGAGAAAAAACATACAGGGAATGTGATCAAGCAACAACTTGACTTTAACAAATACAAAAATTTACAAAACCTCAGATCAATTAAGTAAAATAAAGACAAACAGGTTTTTACATTGAGCCAAACTTCCGTGCTTGTTTTCAGACGGCTTCAGATAACAAACCTAAGTGGATGTGGTCTCTTTCTGTGCCTCAGTCAGGCCTCGCATAGCCACAAACCCTGAATAGTGTATTTAATAACGAGGCCCGTGCATTGACAGAACCTGATCTCAGCTCTTTAAAAATATACTCTGAATGGTGACTTGTCATGACATTTTCTGTTCAGAGACCTGAACTAGACCGCTTGGTACAACAGAGAAGTTCTCACTATTTGTGCTCTATGAGAAAGAAGGATGGTCAACAAGAAGAGAACTACACACCAACACTTGTTTATCAATGCATCTCACTAAAGCTGCCTCAGGACATCACATTGTCTCAAATATGAAACTACTGTTCAGAATCCCGGACCGGTCCAACTCTTGGACCTTTTCAGATATATGTTGTTTCCAATTGTTTGTGATGCTTGTGTGTCTTATCTATTTTTCCTGTTGCACCCAGGTCTCTCTGGGAAAATACATCTTGATCTCAATGAGATTATTCAATAAAAGGTTATAGTTGAATATTGTTTTCTCAGTGCCAAAGGGTCTATGATGCTCAGTGGAATTAGGTTTGTTTTGCTGAGCAGAAAACTGTCAAAAACTGAAGGAGAGAGTTTCTCCTAAAGCAGCAATATGAAGGTCTACCACCGGGTGGCGCTAGAAGATCACCAAACACACTTTTACAAAACCAGAAAGAATCCAAGTCTCTCGACCACAATGTATCAAGAGAGCAAACATCTGCACTTCATAAATAACCGAGTTATGACCCTTGATTATTAATTTGTCCTCTCAGTGCTGAGGAGAATTTAGAGTTCTGTCCAAATTTTAAATCCATGAAATCTCATTTGTTTTTTCTCTCCTGGGAAAACGACAGATTATCTGCACGGCTGATTTCAGTGTGCAAACGACAGTGAGGGGTGATGAGAAGACAAAGTAGTCAGCGTTTTTCTCTGAGCCGCTGACGTACACTCGGTCATTGTTACATCACAACAGGTGATTTTAACATAAAGAGACATGTCAAATAGTTTAAACATTACTTTAAACAGGCTGAGACGAGTACAAGATGGGGGGTTGATCATGTTGTGATGTGATACTCCGTGTTGGGGAGTCGTGAACTACATGTAAATAAATAGTCGTTTTCCTACGTTTTGCAGAAGCTTGTTGGGAGTTCCACCACAAGATGGTAAAAAATATATATAGATAGATAGATCCTATTCCAATCCCAAACATTCAGATTCTTCCTTCCTGTAGTTGTTGCACTTAGGTGTGACTTCTCTTGGGGGGGTCTTACAAAAGATTTATGGTCTGATAGCCTTGCTGTGGGAACCAGAGTAATCGTCTCCAAACTGCGGACAAAAGGTTGACCACATTAACTTCAAAGAGAAGGACGACCCATTTGCTTCTCTGGAATACAGGACAAGGACGAACCCCCACCATCCCCTGCTGTTTCTGTCACAGGGTATAAAAGACAAAGGCTCAGAGATGGACCTTAGAGTAGCAACTTGGAAACATGACTTGTATGTGATTTCAATTCTGCTCCTTCTTGCAAGAATAAATTACATGAAGAATAATTTCACACTCGGTGTCGGGTAAAATGTTTCTAACACCTACCCAGTATGACCAGGTTTATGATGCCTTGCTTGTTGCCACTGGGGTAGGTGGCATACTCGCAGATGTACTTCCCCTTATCGGTCATCCCAACATTGCTGATCTCGATGGAGGGACTGGCCAGGTTTGGAGGACTGGGCGTGAAGCTGACTCTCCCCTTAACAGGCGAGTCGGGGTAGTTGGGATCAAAGTTGGGGTGAAACACAGCAATGTTGATCCTTTCTCCTTCCTTTGGCTCGTAGATCCACGTGACCTGTGGTGGAAGGGGCACGGGGTCAGTGGTTAGGATGCGTACAGTGACTAGAGAACAACAGCAGGCCTCATTTATCATGGCATTGATAAGAGACACTGCAAAGCATTTTAAGACATCATCCATTTTTCTGTAAACTCCACGGGGCAGTGTACACAGCGGCATCACAATCAAGGAAGTGGAGCAGGTATGAATATGGATGGGACTCTTTTAGGAGCAGCACTTGCTTTCTCTCAGCTGCTCTTACCGGAACCAAACAGAGTTGTGTACTTCCCACTTCATTGAGATGCGACAAAGAAGTCTTTCTATTACCATATTCAATCCACAAAATTGTTTGTTTGGAGTAATAAAATGTGATAAAAAAACATTAACAGCCATGGGATAATTGTGGGCTATGATTTGCTAGATTAAGGTTTAATGGGATAGGTAAACAAGGCACATGGACCTGAATTAACCTTTTATGTGTATTTTGTTTGCAATGAATTGCTCTTATCCATCTGTGGGACTATGTTTCACACACCTGCAGAATCAGGTTGATACATAATTGACAAATACTTTATTCTACATCAAAATAGGCCACACGTTTAGTCAAATATTACATTGTGTATTCACTTAATGTTCACTGTGTTCGCTTCAATTGTGAAAGCAAATAGTAGTCCCAAGCAATTTCAACAGATTGTACTGTGTCAAGTCAGCACAATGAGCTGCAATTTCGGGATGAAACAGACATTTTTAGTAGAATTTCAGAAAACAAACCGAGTTTAGAGCTGATATGAGTGCAGTTGTATAAAGAAGTAATCAAATCCTAACTGAAAAAAAAGAAAAAAGAAATGATATCAAGACTGTGGATCTGACCATTGTGAGCGGAATCCCAGTGGCAGCAGTGAAGGCGCAGCGCAGGTTGACAGTTTGGCCAGGATACGCCAACACTTCTGGCTCCACCTCCACCTGCTGACCTGGCACTCCTAGGAGAAGTAGCGAAAAAGAGGGAGAAACATTAATGTCCGTCTTTCCAGTGGAGCAAAGGAATCGTGTTGGTACACAAAAAAAGGGTCTCTCACGGCTTTTACCGGAGTCTCTGATAGTCAGGTGTGTCCAGTCCATTAAGTCCAGTCCATGCCTTAATTTTAAGGAAGGCGCTCGTTACCGTGGCCGTGGGAAGTTTTTTCCAAGGTCCGAATACGCTTCAGGATATTGCCTGGAGGATTCCCGACGAGCAATAACCCGATCTCTCGTTAACGCAGACTTTAAAAGGACAAAACAAAGAAGTCGGACGCAAACCTTCGGCTCCGACAGTAAGATCCATTCACTATACTTGTCCCACTACACCGACCCGCATTTCCGCTTTCGTCACCACTTCACGACAGGTGAAGAGAACGGATTGGTTCCCAAGTATGTGTGTGTCTGTGACAGGGCCGGGGTGTGTCGTGAATTAACATAATAACCTCCCATGGTAGTGCTAGCAGATCGCTACATTCCTCCCCCCTTGTAAATTTAACCCTATGGAATGGCCTTTTCCTTACACTTTAATCCGTGAAACCCAGAACATCTTCATCATCACTTGCCTCTTGAAAAATTTCCAAAAGACGATTCTTTTCATTATCGTCCTCCTGTTGTGATGGTTTGATTTCAGTGGGGGAAATTGTTTCATTGGTTGCAGTAGATGGAAACCCTTTAAATTCTTCCTCGTCGCTCTCCTCTGCAAACAATTCCCCCAGGCGTTGACATTGTTGTTCTCCTACTTCCTCTGCCGTGGGATAGCAGGGTTTCAGCCTTGAGATATGAACCGTCTTGTGGTCCTCTCCAGTGTCCTCCAGCACGACTTCATAGTTCACTGGACCCTTTTGCTCCACAATCCTGTAAGGTCCTTGCCATTTAGGAGCAAATTTAGCAGTAAACGATCTCTCCGCCTTTGAGAGGGAATGAGACCGTAGCCAGACTCAAGCTTTTTCATCAAACTCCAACTCCAGTTTGCTCTTATTATAATTTCTCTTCTGTCTGATTCGTGCCTTGTGCAAGTTTGTTTTAACAAATTCTTGCATTTCCCTCAGCTGAGCCATTTTTTGATAAGGTAGCGAGTCTGTGGGATCCAGTCGTAGTAACAACATAGCGTCTATGGGCCCTCGCAGAGGTCTGGACAAGTTTAGCTCGGATGGAGTCACTCCAGTGGACTCGTGGATGGCAGAATTTAGGGAAAACCGGAATTCAGGTAGATGTTCATCCCCATTTTTTGTGATTATTTCTCACAAATGATGCTATTATTGTTTTGAGAGTCCGGTTTATCCTTTCCGTTAGATTCGTTTGTGGATGATAGGCTGGAGTCAGTTTGTGCTTTGAGTTCCATTCTTTGCAGGTTTCCTCAAAGATTTTGGCAACAAATTATGGGCCTTGGTCTGAGAGGATGTAGTCAGGAACCCCCCAACGGGTTAGGATTTCTTGGCTGAGGGTTTTCGACACCAACTCAGCTGTAGCTTTTCTCAGAGGAAAAAGCTCAACCCATCGGGAATAGTAGTCCACAAAAACCAGTAAGTACAGGTTCCTCTTTGAACTTCTTGGGAATGGACCCATCAGATCTACTCCAAGCATCTCCTAAGATCATTGAACAATGGCCTGTTGAAGCTTTCCTGGTCTTTTCCTGCTTTCGGGTTTGTAGGCTTGACACACTTGACAACTTCTAACATAGTCCCTGACCTCCAAACTCAGTCTTGGCCAGTACACCACTGCTCACATTCTTTTGTAGATTTTGTACCGACCCAGGTGACCAGACAGAGGATAGTCATGGAAGCTGTGCAGGAGTTGATGACGGCAAGGCTCGGGATGTACAACTGGTAGATAGTTTTATGGGCTATTTTGACCACTCTGTACACCATGTCCTCCAGGATAATGAACTTGGTGTAAGCATTCATAACAACTTCACCATTCTCTTGGATATACTGGTACAGTTCCTGGATATGAAGGTCTTCCTGCTGAGCCTTCCATATAACCTCATCTGAGATCAGAAGATCTTTTATGGGGTTTGATGTGCCAGACAGCATAGTGGCACAGATAGGTTGGGGAAGGCCAGTAATCTCGCCTGGCGCTCTCGACAGAGCATCAGCAACGGTATTGTATCTGCCTTTCCTGTACTCTACTGCAAATGTGAACTCCTGTAAACGTAGAGCCCACCGGATCAGTCTAGTGTTGGATTTTTGAGTCTTGGAAATCCAAACAAGTGAGGAGTGGTCAGTTACCACAGTGAATAATCTTCCCTCAAGGTAGTATCTCCACTTCTCTATAGCCCATACTACACCCAGGCACTCAAGTTCGGTGGTGGAATAATTTCTCTCGGCCTTGTTCAGGCTCCTACTTGCGAAGGCTAACACTTCCTCGGTTCCCGTCCCGGTTTGTTGTACAAGCACCGCTCCAAGCCCAACTTCACAGGCATCAGTATAGACAACAAAAGGTAGGTTGAAGTTCGGATGACCAAGCACAGCGGTTGTCACCAGACGTTGCTTTAGGTTTTCAAAGGCATTTTGATATTCAGTGGTCCACCTGAACTTGGCATCTTTCCTCTTAAGGGCGTTAAGTAGCTCTGCTACTTGAGAGAAATTTGGTACAAACCGATGGTACCACCCCGCCATGCCTAAGAATCTCTGCAGCGATTTCAAGTTCTTCGACACCGGATACTCTTCGACTGCCTTGGTCTTCTCAGGGTCCACCTGAACGACAGCCGCAGACACCATGTGCACAAAGTATTTGAGGGATTCACGAAAGAAGTGACTCTTCCTCATGTTCACAGTGAGCTTTGCTTGCCTGAGTTTATACAAGACTGCCTGGATGTCCTGAAAATGGTGTTGGGGGTCTTGTGAATAAATGATTATGTCATCAAAGTACACAAAACAGATCCTTCCTTTGAGTTCTCCTATTGCCACCTCCATTAATCGCTGAAAGGATGCCAGGGCAATTTTTTAACCCAAAGGGCATGACCATGAATTGGTACAAGCCCATACCACAGACAAAGGCTGTCCTTTGCCTGCTTTCCAAATCCATCTTGATCTGCTAGTATCCGGAGTTGAGATCCAGTGTGGTTAAAATCTTGGCTCCACCCAGAGAGTCCAGGATCTTCTGTATTGTTGGGAGGGGATATGCATCATCCAGTGTCACAGAATTCAATTTCCTAAAGTCCACACAGAATCTAGGATCCACACTTGTTTTCTTTGGAATTAGCACAACTGGTGCTGCCCAGGTGCTAACCCTAACCCTAACCCTTAGTCCAAGGAATCAAGTGGTGTTTCCATGTGTCCTTAATGGCTGTCCAGAGGTCCTGATTCAGCAGAGTGAAGGAGGAACCAGTGTCCACAATAGCTTTACCCTTCCATTGACCTAGTCTCAAAGGCACCATCAACTGTAGTGGTGCTGGATGTTGGAGTGGACGTGAGATAGAGTGCAGCTGGCCTGGACAATTTTCAGCCTTTAAGGGATATATCCCAGCGTGTGGCAGGGTGTTGACCTGTAGGATGGTTTCCAGATCTAGAGAAGGGTTGATTTCCTCTTCCTTTCTTCCCATTATCAGCGAACGGACATGTAGCAGGGGCATGTGTCCCTTTGCAACGCCAGCAAAACAAGCAAGGAGGTTTGGAGAGGGAGTGTGTATCCACAGTAGCTGGGGCTTTTGAAAAATTATCAGGCCGTAATTGTGGTTTAGACACAGGTTGCATCCTTTGCTCATACACATGCTCATTCTGCTCGTCTTTTTCTAGTTGTTGACCAAGTCGTACCAATTCATCGACAGTATTCACTCCACTGCTCCGGAGATGGCTCTTAAGCCAGGGATTGTGGGTTGTGCCAGTTAGGTCTGCACCTTAACAATATTTTTGTCAGGTTTGAGAGTCAATATTTAGTCTTAGTCAACCGCACAAAGGGCTCAAGTAAAGAGAACGATAAACACCAACACACTACTCATATCTTGAACCCTCCAAGGTACATTTCTAAAAGCAAAAACATTTAGTATAGGCCACCAAACAATTTGACACCACAACAGATAGTTCAATGTAAATGCATTTGTATTTAACAATTCATGTGCAGGCAAGACAATACACAGTGCTTTTCATACAATCCCCAAAACCCGGTAATTTTCAATACCTCACGTTTTGGATGCCAATCTGTATATACACATTACATGGATTATGTTAGTGACCTACCCTGCATGACCAGGTTTGTGATGCCTTGCTCGTTGCCACTGGGGTACGTGGCATACTCGCAGATGTACTTCCCCTTATCGGTCATCCCAACATTGCTGATCTCGATGGAGGGACTGGCCAGGTTTGGAGGACTGGGCGTGAAGCTGACTCTCCCCTTAACAGGCGAGTCGGGGTAGTTGGGATCAAAGTTGGGGTGAAACACAGCAATGTTGATCCTTTCTCCTTCCTTTGGCTCGTAGATCCACGTGACCTGTGGTGGAGGGGGCACGGGATCAGTGGTTAGGATGCGTACAGCGACTAGGGAACAACAGCAGGCCTCATTTATCATGGCATTGATAAGAGACACTGCAAAGCATTTTAAGACATCATCCATTTTTCTGTAAACTCCACGGGGCAGTGTACACAGCGGCATCACAATCAAGGAAGTGGAGTAGGTATGAATATGGATGGGACTCTTTTAGGAGCAGCACTTGCTTTCTCAGCTGCTCTTACCGGAACCAAACAGAGTTGTGTACTTCCCACTTCATTGAGATGCGACAAAGAAGTCTTTCTATTACCATATTCAATCCCCAAAAGCAAAATGAAAGTTAGTATTGTTTGTTTGGAGTAATAAAATGTGATAAAAAACAAACATTAACAGCCTTGGGATCATTTCTGTGGGCTATGATTTGCTAGATTAAGGTTTAATGGGATAGGTAAACAAGGCACATTGCAATGAATTGCTCTTATCCATCTGTGGGACTATTTTCACACACCTGCAGAATCAGGTTGATACATAATTGACAAATACTTTATTCTACATCAAAATAGGCCACACGTTTAGTCAAATATTACATTGTGTATTCACTTAATGTTCACTGTGTTCGCTTCAATTGTGAAAGCAAATAGTAGTCCCAAGCAATTTCAACAGATTGTACTGTGTCAAGTCAGCACAATGAGCTGCAATTTCGGGATGAAACAGACATTTTTAGTAGAATTTCAGAAAACAAACCGAGTTTAGAGCTGATATGAGTGCAGTTGTACAAAGAAGTAATCAAATCCTAACTGAAAAAACCCCAGAAAAAACAAATGATATCAAGACTGTGGATCCGACCATTGTGAGCTGAATCCCAGTGGCAGCAGTGAAGGCGCAGCGCAGGTTGACAGTTTGGCCAGGATACGCCAACACTTCTGGCTCCACCTCCACCTGCTGACCTGGCACTCCTAGGAGAAGTAGAGAAAGAGAGGGAGAAACATTAATGTCTGTCTTTCCTGTGGAGCAGAGGAATCGTGTTGGTACAAAGCCTCCTGATAAATGAGGACAGTGTGGAAGTGTCTGGTACAACTGAGGACAGCATTAGTGAACCCAGGCAAGTAGGCCAAGAGTCTGGTATCTCTCCATGGCTGTGTGTGTGCGCGTGTGAGTGTGATCCATGTCTCTGTGTTTTTATTTATTTTTTTCAAGACACCGGCACAGAGAAGCAGATTCATTGAACGTGAACTTGTAACGGTAAGACTGGTTGCTTGGGGTGCCAGTTAGGTCTGCGCC
>JACSYO010001219.1:45000-51998 GCA_016806645.1 Ophiodon elongatus | reverse complement strand
CTAGAAACATGAGAACATGAGAACCCTTTCTGACAACTACAAACATGAGAACATGAGAACTCTTTCTAACAACTAGAAACATGAGAACATGAGAACCCTTTCTAACAACTAGAAACATGAGAACATAAGAACCCTTTCTAACAACTAGAAACATGATAACATGAGAACCCTTTCTAACAACTAGAAACATGAGAACATGAGAACCCTTTCTAACAACTAGAAACATGAGAACATAAGAACCCTTTCTAACAACTAGAAACATGATAACATGAGAACCCTTTCTAACAACTAGAAACATGAGAACATGAGAACCCTTTCTAACAACTAGAAACATGAGAACATAAGAACCCTTTCTAACAACTAGAAACATGATAACATGAGAACCCTTTCTAACAACTAGAAACATGAGAACATGAGAACTCTTCTTAACAACTAGAAACATGAGAACATGAGAACCCTTTCTGACAACTAGAAACATGAGAACATGAGAACTCTTTCTAACAACTAGAAACATGAGAACATGAGAACCCTTTCTAACAACTAGAAACATGAGAACATGAGAACCCTTTCTAACAACTAGAAACATGAGAACATAAGAACCCTTTCTAACAACTAGAAACATGAGAACCCTTTCTAACAACTAGAAACATGAGAACATGAGAACCCTTTCTGACAACTAGAAACATGAGAACATGAGAACTCTTTCTAACAACTAGAAACATGAGAACATGAGAACCCTTTCTAACAACTAGAAACATGAGAACATGAGAACCCTTTCTGACAACTAGAAACATGAGAACATGAGAACTCTTTCTAACAACTAGAAACATGAGAACATGAGAACCCTTTCTAACAACTAGAAACATGAGAACCCTTTCTAACAACTAGAAACATGAGAACATGAGAACTCTTTCTAACAACTAGAAACATGAGAACATGAGAACCCTTTCTGACAACTAGAAACATGAGAACCCTTTCTAACAACTAGAAACATGAGAACATGAGAACCCTTTCTGACAACTAGAAACATGAGAACATGAGAACCCTTTCTAACAACTAGAAACATGAGAACATGAGAACCCTTTCTAACAACTAGAAACATAGAACCCTTTTCTAACAACTAGAAACATGAGAACATGAAAACTTTTCTAACAACTAGAAACAGAGAACATAAGAACCCTTTCTAACTAGAAACATGAGAACCCTTTCTAACAATAGAAACATGAGAACATGAGAACCCTTTCTGACAAGAAACATGAGAATTACAGAACCCTTTCTGACAACTAGAAACATGAGAACATGAGAACTTTCTAACAACTAGAAACATGAGAACATGAGAACCCTTTCTGACAACTAGAAACATGAGAACCCTTTCTAACAACTAGAAACATGAAACATGAGAACCCTTTCTGACAACTAGAAACATGAGAACATGAGAACTCTTTCTAACAACTAGAAACATGAGAACATGAGAACCCTTTCTAACAACTAGAAACATGAGAGCATGAGAACCCTTTCTAACAACTAGAAACATGATAACATGAGAACCCTTTCTAACAACTAGAAACATGAGAACATGAGAACCCTTTCTAACAACTAGAAACATGAGAACATGAGAACCCTTTCTAACAACTAGAAACATGAGAACATGAGAACCCTTTCTAACAACTAGAAACATGAGAACATGAGAACCCTTTCTAACAACTAGAAACATGAGAACCCTTTCTAACAACTAGAAACATGAGAACATGAGAACTCTTTCTAACAACTAGAAACATGAGAACCCTTTCTAACAACTAGAAACATGAGAACATGAGAACTCTTTCTAACAACTAGAAACATGAGAACCCTTTCTAACAACTAGAAACATGAGAACATGAGAACCCTTTCTGACAACTAGAAACATGAGAACCCTTTCTAACAACTAGAAACATGAGAACATGAGAACCCTTTCTGACAACTAGAAACATGAGAACATGAGAACTCTTTCTAACAACTAGAAACATGAGAACATGAGAACCCTTTCTAACAACTAGAAACATGAGAACCCTTTCTAACAACTAGAAACATGAGAACATGAGAACTCTTTCTAACAACTAGAAACATGAGAACATAAGAACCCTTTCTAACAACTAGAAACATGAGAACCCTTTCTAACAACTAGAAACATGAGAACATGAGAACTCTTTCTAACAACTAGAAACATGAGAACATAAGAACCCTTTCTAACAACTAGAAACATGAGAACATAAGAACCCTTTCTAACAACTAGAAACATGAGAACCCTTTCTAACAACTAGAAACATGAGAACATGATAACTCTTTCTAACAACTAGAAACATGAGAACATGAGAACCCTTTCTAACAACTAGAAACATGAGAACCCTTTCTAACAACTAGAAACATGAGAACATAAGAACCCTTTATAACAACTAGAAACATGAGAACCCTTTCTAACAACTAGAAACATGAGAACATGAGAACCCTTTCTAACAACTAGAAACATGAGAACATGAGAACCCTTTCTGACAACTAGAAACATGAGAACATGAGAACCCTTTCTGACAACTAGAAACATGAGAACATAAGAACCCTTTCTAACAACTAGAAACATGAGAACATAAGAACCCTTTCTAACAACTAGAAACATGAGAACGCCTTTCTAACAACTAGAAACATGAGAACATGAGAACCCTTTCTAACAACTAGAAACATGAGAACATGAGAACCCTTTCTAACAACTAGAAACATGAGAACCCTTTCTAACAACTAGAAACATGAGAACCCTTTCTAACAACTAGAAACATGAGAACATGAGAACCCTTTCTAACAACTAGAAACATGAGAACCCTTTCTAACAACTAGAAACATGAGAACATGAGAACCCTTTCTAACAACTAGAAACATGAGAACCCTTTCTAACAACTAGAAACATGAGAACATGAGAACCCTTTCTAACAACTAGAAACATGAGAACCCTTTCTAACAACTAGAAACATGAGAACATGAGAACTCTTTCTAACAACTAGAAACATGAGAACCCTTTCTAACAACTAGAAACATGAGAACCCTTTCTAACAACTAGAAACATGAGAACATAAGAACCCTTTCTAACAACTAGAAACATGAGAACCCTTTCTAACAACTAGAAACATGAGAACATGAGAACCCTTTCTGACAACTAGAAACATGAGAACATGAGAACCCTTTCTAACAACTAGAAACATGAGAACATGAGAACCCTTTCTGACAACTAGAAACATGAGAACATGAGAACTCTTTCTAACAACTAGAAACATGAGAACATGAGAACCCTTTCTAACAACTAGAAACATGAGAACATGAGAACCATTTCTAACAACTAGAAACATGAGAACATAAGAACCCTTTCTAACAACTAGAAACATGAGAACCCTTTCTAACAACTAGAAACATGAGAACATGAGAACCCTTTCTGACAACTAGAAACATGAGAACATGAGAACTCTTTCTAACAACTAGAAACATGAGAACATGAGAACCCTTTCTAACAACTAGAAACATGAGAACATGAGAACCCTTTCTGACAACTAGAAACATGAGAACATGAGAACTCTTTCTAACAACTAGAAACATGAGAACATGAGAACCCTTTCTAACAACTAGAAACATGAGAACCCTTTCTAACAACTAGAAACATGAGAACATGAGAACTCTTTCTAACAACTAGAAACATGAGAACATGAGAACCCTTTCTGACAACTAGAAACATGAGAACCCTTTCTAACAACTAGAAACATGAGAACATGAGAACCCTTTCTGACAACTAGAAACATGAGAACATGAGAACCCTTTCTGACAACTAGAAACATGAGAACATGAGAACCCTTTCTAACAACTAGAAACATGAGAACATGAGAACCCTTTCTAACAACTAGAAACATGAGAACATGAAAACTCTTTCTAACAACTAGAAACATGAGAACATAAGAACCCTTTCTAACAACTAGAAACATGAGAACCCTTTCTAACAACTAGAAACATGAGAACATGAGAACCCTTTCTGACAACTAGAAACATGAGAACATGAGAACCCTTTCTGACAACTAGAAACATGAGAACATGAGAACCCTTTCTAACAACTAGAAACATGAGAACATGAGAACCCTTTCTGACAACTAGAAACATGAGAACCCTTTCTAACAACTAGAAACATGAGAACATGAGAACCCTTTCTGACAACTAGAAACATGAGAACATGAGAACTCTTTCTAACAACTAGAAACATGAGAACATGAGAACCCTTTCTAACAACTAGAAACATGAGAGCATAAGAACCCTTTCTAACAACTAGAAACATGATAACATGAGAACCCTTTCTAACAACTAGAAACATGAGAACATGAGAACCCTTTCTAACAACTAGAAACATGAGAACATGAGAACCCTTTCTAACAACTAGAAACATGAGAACATAAGAACCCTTTCTAACAACTAGAACCATGAGAACCCTTTCTAACAACTAGAAACATGAGAACATGAGAACTCTTTCTAACAACTAGAAACATGAGAACCCTTTCTAACAACTAGAAACATGAGAACATGAGAACTCTTTCTAACAACTAGAAACATGAGAACCCTTTCTAACAACTAGAAACATGAGAACATGAGAACCCTTTCTGACAACTAGAAACATGAGAACCCTTTCTAACAACTAGAAACATGAGAACATGAGAACCCTTTCTGACAACTAGAAACATGAGAACCCTTTCTAACAACTAGAAACATGAGAACATGAGAACCCTTTCTGACAACTAGAAACATGAGAACATGAGAACCCTTTCTAACAACTAGAAACATGAGAACATGAGAACCCTTTCTAACAACTAGAAACATGAGAACCCTTTCTAACAACTAGAAACATGAGAACATGAGAACTCTTTCTAACAACTAGAAACATGAGAACATAAGAACCCTTTCTAACAACTAGAAACATGAGAACCCTTTCTAACAACTAGAAACATGAGAACATGAGAACTCTTTCTAACAACTAGAAACATGAGAACATAAGAACCCTTTCTAACAACTAGAAACATGAGAACATAAGAACCCTTTCTAACAACTAGAAACATGAGAACCCTTTCTAACAACTAGAAACATGAGAACATGATAACTCTTTCTAACAACTAGAAACATGAGAACATGAGAACCCTAACAACTAGAAACATGAGAACCCTTTCTAACAACTAGAAACATGAGAACATAAGAACCTTATAACAACTAGAAACATGAGAACCCTTTCTAACAACTAGAAACATGAGAACATGAGAACCCTTTCTAACAACTAGAAACATGAGAACATGAGAACCCTTTCTACAACTAGAAACATGAGAACATGAGAACCCTTTCTGACAACTAGAAACATGAGAACATAAGAACCCTTTCTAACAACTAGAAACATGAGAACATAAGAACCCTTTCTAACAACTAGAAACATGAGAACCCTTTCTAACAACTAGAAACATGAGAACATGAGAACCCTTTCTAACAACTAGAAACATGAGAACATGAGAACCCTTTCTAACAACTAGAAACATGAGAACCCTTTCTAACAACTAGAAACATGAGAACCCTTTCTAACAACTAGAAACATGAGAATATGAGAACCCTTTCTAATAACTAGAAACATGAGAACCCTTTCTAACAACTAGAAACATGAGAACATGAGAACCCTTTCTAAAACTAGAAACATGAGAACCCTTTCTAACAACTAGAAACATGAGAACATGAAAACTCTTTCTAACAACTAGAAACATGAGAACCCTTTCTAACAACTAGAAACATGAGAACATGAGAACCCTTTCTGACAACTAGAAACATGAGAACCCTTTCTAACAACTAGAAACATGAGAACATGAGAACTCTTTCTAACAACTAGAAACATGAGAACCCTTAACAACTAGAAACATGAGAACATGAGAACCCTTTCTGACAACTAGAAACATGAGAACATGAGAACCCTTTCTAACAACTAGAAACATGAGAACATGAGAACCCTTTCTGACAACTAGAAACATGAGAACCCTTTCTAACAACTAGAAACATGAGAACATGAGAACCCTTTCTGACAACTAGAAACATGAGAACCCTTTCACAACTAGAAACATGAGAACATGAGAACCCTTTCTAACAACTAGAAACATGAGAACCCTTTCTAACAACTAGAAACATGAGAACCCTTTCTAACAACTAGAAACATGAGAACATAAGAACCCTTTCTAACAACTAGAAACATGAGAACCCTTTCTAACAACTAGAAACATGAGAACATGAGAACCCTTTCTAACAACTAGAAACATGAGAACATGAGAACCCTTTCTAACAACTAGAAACATGAGAACATAAGAACCCTTTCTAACAACTAGAAACATGAGAACCCTTTCTAACAACTAGAAACATGAGAACATGATAACTCTTTCTAACAACTAGAAACATGAGAACATGAGAACCCTTTCTAACAACTAGAAACATGAGAACCCTTTCTAACAACTAGAAACATGAGAACATAAGAACCCTTTATAACAACTAGAAACATGAGAACCCTTTCTAACAACTAGAAACATGAGAACATAAGAACCCTTTCTAACAACTAGAAACATGAGAACCCTTTCTAACAACTAGAAACATGAGAACATGAGAACCCTTTCTGACAACTAGAAACATGAGAACATGAGAACCCTTTCTGACAACTAGAAACATGAGAACATAAGAACCCTTTCTAACAACTAGAAACATGAGAACATAAGAACCCTTTCTAACAACTAGAAACATGAGAACCCTTTCTAACAACTAGAAACATGAGAACATGAGAACCCTTTCTAACAACTAGAAACATGAGAACATGAGAACCCTTTCTAACAACTAGAAACATGAGAACCCTTTCTAACAACTAGAAACATGAGAACCCTTTCTAACAACTAGAAACATGAGAATATGAGAACCCTTTCTAATAACTAGAA
>JACSYO010001219.1:5000-40000 GCA_016806645.1 Ophiodon elongatus | reverse complement strand
GAAGAGGAGGATGAGACGCTCAGCTAGTGGTACTACCTGTGTGTACTCTGGGAGTACTCTGTGTGTACTCTGTGAGTACTACCTGTGTGTACTCTGTGTGTACTCTGTACTCAGTGTATGTATGAAGGTGTATGTATGTGCAGTACATATATACACATAAATACATAAATGTACACATGATGAGGAGACAAACAAAGTTTCTGTTTACGTGAAATAATGAAATTATTTATCATCCAAGTGACGGGAAAATCTCAAAGTGGATTAAAAGTACAATAACTAAAGTACTAAGTACTGCACTTAGCAGTACTTAGTGCAGTCCTTGCAGTACTTTTACTTGGCCTACCAGGAAGAGAACTTTGTTTTGGTTGATTTGATCCTTATTTACAGTAAATGTATCAATAATTTAAATATATAGATTATCATTGATAATACAGGTTCAGGTCCGGTCCGGGTCTTGTTTATTAAATCCTGTTTCTTTGCGTGTCTTTTAAATCGTCTTCTATATAAAACATTTAAACATGAACTTCCATGAACTACCTGCAGAGGGCGCTCTGAGAGGAACTCTCACAAAGAGACTCAGACACACAACTGTCACTGGAAATCCTCTTCCTCTGGAGGTCTCTCACCCTGAGGGACAAGGAGAGAGAGAGAGAGAGAGAGAGAGAGAGCGAGAGAGAGAGAGAGAGAGAGAGCGAGACAGAGAGAGAGAGAGAGAGAGAGGGAGGGAGGGAGAGAGAGACAGAGAGAGAGAGAGAGAGAGAGGGAGGGAGGGAGAGAGAGACAGAGAGAGAGAGAGAGAGAGAGAGAGAGAGAGAGAGAGAGAGAGAGAGAGAGAGAGAGAGAGAGACAGAGAGAGAGAGAGAGAGAGAGAGACAGAGAGAGAGAGAGAGAGAGTTTTATTGTGTCCTCTGCTGTTGTCTCTGAATCATTTGGACTTTAACTTATAAATAAAAGATAAATGTTAAATATGTAGATGTTTCTCACCTCGGGGGGGAGGAGGGGAAGGCAAACTGTCTCTGCTGGTCCTGGTCCCGGTCCTGGTCCCGGTCCTGGTCCCGGTCCACCAGGTCCGACACCCCAGGGGAGGTGCCCACCGTCTCCTTGACGACCAGCTCCGGGTCCAGGATGTAGAGCTCCTCCTGAGAGATCTCCGTCACGTAGTTCAGGTGCTCCTGGAGACAAGAGGAAGATGAAGAGGAAGAGGAAGAGGAAGATGATGATGAAGAGGAAGAGGAAGATGAAAAGGAAGATCATGATGAAGAGGAAGATGATGATGAAGAGGAAGATGAAGATGAAAAGGAAGATCATGATGAAGAGGAAGATGATGATGAAGAGGAAGATGAAAAGGAAGATCATGATGAAGAGGAAGATGATGATGAAGAGGAAGAGGAAGATGAAGAGGAAGATGAAGAGGAAGATGAAGAGGAAGATGAAGAGGAAGATGAAGAGGAAGAGGAAGAGGAAGATGAAGAGGAAGATGAAGAGGAAGAGGAAGATGAAGAGGAAGAGGAAGAGGAAGATGAAGAGGAAGATGAAGATGAAGATGAAGAGGAAGAGGAAGAGGAAGAGGAAGATGAAGATGAAGATGAAGAGGAAGAGGAAGATGATGATGAAGAGGAAGATGATGATGAAGAGGAAGAGGAAGATGATGATGAAGAGGAAGATGATGATGAAGAGGAAGATGATGATGAAGAGGAAGAGGAAGATGATGATGAAGAGGAAGATGATGATGAAGAGGAAGAGGAAGATGATGATGAAGAGGAAGATGATGATGAAGAGGAAGATGATGATGAAGAGGAAGAGGAAGATGATGATGAAGAGGAAGAGGAAGATGATGATGAAGAGGAAGAGGAAGATGATGATGAAGAGGAAGATGAGGAGGAAGAGGAAGATGAAGATGAACTCATGAGGAAGAACCCGGAGCTGAGCTGGTTCCCACCTGAGCCCGGTCGATCCTGTAGAAGCGGTCTGCCGTGGTGCCTGAAACACAAAGACCAGGGTCAGGTCCTCTGTGAGGGACGGCCTGTGAGAGGGGGGGGGCAGGGAGAGAGGGGGGGGCAGGGAGAGAGGGGGCAGGAGAGGGGGCAGGAGAGAGGGGGGGGCAGGGAGAGGGGGGGGCAGGGAGAGAGGGGGCAGGGAGAGAGGGGGCAGGAGAGAGGGGGGCAGGAGACAGGGGGCAGGGAGAGGGGGGGCAGGAGAGGGGGCAGGGAGAGAGGGGGGCAGGAGAGAGGGGGGCAGGGAGAGAAGGGGGCAGGGAGAGAGGGGGGGGAGGGGCAGGGGGGGGCAGGGAGAGAGGGGGGGGCAGGGAGAGAAGGGGGGCAGGGAGAGAGGGGGGGGCAGGGAGAGAAGGGGGGGGGCAGGGAGAGAGGGGGGGACAAGGGGACAGAGGGAGAGGGGGGACGGGGACGGAGGGGGGGCAGGGGGGCGGGGCAGGGGGGACAAGGGGACAGAGGGAGAGGGGGGGGCGGGGGACTTACAGTCCAGGAAACACCACTTCATGGACAACTTCTGTGGAGACAGACCGTCCCCCTTCATCACATCTCCGTCCTGCAGGAGCAGAGACACATGTTGGTTCTGGACTCTAGAGGACTGAGTTGACAGTGAGACCCCATCAGACCCCATCAGACCCGTTCAGACCCCATTAGACCCCATCAGACCCCTTCAGACCCCATTAGACCCCATTAGACCCCTTCACACCCCATCAGACTATACTCTATCTTCAGCAGACCTGATCCGGTCTCTGCTGGTCCTGGTCCTGGTCCAGGTCCAGGTCCTCATGCAGACGCTCGATGAACAGACGACAGGTCTCCAGGTCGCTGTCTCCGGGGACGGTGATGACTCCCAGAGGGGTCGCTGCAGAGAGGACACGTCAAGGTCAGAGGGGAGGACACGTCAAGGTCAGAGGAGAGGACACGTCAAGGTCAGAGGGGAGGACACGTCAAGGTCAGAGGAGAGGACACGTCAAGGTCAGAGGGGAGGACACGTCAAGGTCAGAGGAGAGGACACGTCAAGGTCAGAGGAGAGGACACGTCAAGGTCAGAGGGGAGGACACGTCAAGGTCAAAGGGGAGGACACGTCAAGGTCAGAGGGGACCCGAGTCTCCATGAGGACTCGTCTCTGACTCACAGGCCTCCTTCAGCTGGTCCTTGTCGTAGTGCAGAGCCTCGTAGGCCACCATGCTGATCCGGTTCACCCGGATCTGGAGCTTCTCAGGAACCGGCTGCTGACTGCACGCACGCACGCACGCACACACACACACACGCGCACACGCACACACACACACGCACGCACGCACACGCACACACACACACACACACACACACACACACACACACACACACAATTTTACTGATTAATCAATAATAATCAATCATTTATATTCTACTACTTCAGTAAAGGGTTATAGTGGAGTATTTAGTGTGTATTAGTACTCCTTCAGTAAAGGCTGTGATGTGAGGGTGGGGTTTAGGGTGGGGTTTACTCGTTGAGGTGTGAGGGTGTGGTTTAGGGTGGGGTTTACTCGTTGAGGTGTGAGGGTGGAGTTTAGGGTGTGGTTTACTCGTTGAGGTGTGAGGGTGGAGTTTAGGGTGTGGTTTAGGGTGGAGTTTACTCATTGAGGTGTGAGGGTGTGGTTTAGGGTGGGGTTTACTCGTTGAGGTGTGAGGGTGTGGTTTAGGGTGGGGTTTACTCGTTGAGGTGTGAGGGTGGGGTTTAGGGTGGGGTTTACTCGTTGAGGTGTGAGGGTGGGGTTTAGGGTGGGGTTTACTCGTTGAGGTGTGGTGGGGTTAGGGTGTGGTTTCGTTGAGGTGTGAGGGTGGGTTTAGGGTGTGGTTCCTCGTTGAGGGTGAGGTGGGGGTGTGAAGGTGGGGTTTAGTCGTTGAGGTGTGAGGGTGGGGTTGAGGGTGGGGTTGAGGGGTGGGGTTTACTCGTTGAGGTGTGAGGGTGGGGTTTAGGGTGGGTTACTAGTTGGTGTGAGGGTGGGGTTAGAGTGTGGTTTGTTGAGGTGGGTGGAGTTTAGGGTGTGGTTTACTCGTTGAGGGGTGAGGGTGGGGTGTGAGGTGGGGTTTGTCGTTGATGGGTGGGGTGGGGTGTGAGGTGGGGTTTAGGGTGTGGTTACTCGTTGAGGTGTGAGGGTGGGGGTTGAGGGTGGGGTTGAGGGTGGGTTTACTCGTTGAGGTGTGAGGGGTGGGGTTTAGGGTGGGTTTACTCGTTGAGGTGTGAGGGTGGGGTTTAGGGTGGGGTTTTACTCGTTGAGGTGTGAGGGTGGGGTTTAGGGTGTGGTTTACTCGTTGAGGTGTGAGGGTGGGGTTTAGGGTGTGGTTTACTCGTTGAGGTGTGAGGGTGGGGTTTAGGGTGTGGTTTAGTCGTTGAGGTGTGAGGGTGGGGTTTGGGGTAGGGTGGGGTTTACTCGTTGAGGTGTGAGGGTGGGGTTGAGGGTGGGGTTGAGGGTGGGGTTTACTCGTTGAGGTGTGAGGGTGGGGTTTAGGGTGGGTTTTACTCGTTGAGGTGTGAGGGTGGGGTTTAGGGTGGGGTTTACTCGTTGAGGTGTGAGGGTGGGGTTTAGGGTGTGGTTTACTCGTTGAGGTGTGAGGGTGGGGTTGAGGGTGGGGTTTAAGGTGGGTTTTACTCGTTGAGGTGTGAGGGTGGGGTTTAAGGTGGGGTTTACTCGTTGAGGTGTGAGGGTGGGGTTTAGGGTGTGGTTTACTCGTTGAGGTGTGAGGGTGGGGTTGAGGGTGGGGTTGAGGGTGGGGTTTACTCGTTGAGGTGTGAGGGTGGGGTTTAAGGTGGGTTTTACTTGTTGAGGTGTGAGGGTGGGGTTTAGGGTGGGGTTTACTCGTTGAGGTGTGAGGGTGGGGTTTAGGGTGGGGTTTACTCGTTGAGGTGTGAGGGTGGGGTTTAGGGTGTGGTTTACTCGTTGAGGTGTGAGGGTGGGGTTTAGGGTGGGGTTTACTCGTTGAGGTGTGAGGGTGGGGTTTAGGGTGTGGTTTACTCGTTGAGGTGTGAGGGTGGGGTTTAGGTTGGGGTTTACTCGTTGAGGTGTGAGGGTGGGGTTTAGGGTGTGGTTTACTCGTTGAGGTGTGAGGGTGGGGTTGAGGGTGGGGTTTAAGGTGGGTTTTACTCATTGAGGTGTGAGGGTGGGGTTTAAGGTGGGGTTTACTCGTTGAGGTGTGAGGGTGGGGTTTAGGGTGTGGTTTACTCGTTGAGGTGTGAGGGTGGGGTTGAGGGTGGGGTTGAGGGTGGGGTTTACTCGTTGAGGTGTGAGGGTGGGGTTTAGGGTGGGTTTTACTCGTTGAGGTGTGAGGGTGGGGTTTAGGGTGGGGTTTACTCGTTGAGGTGTGAGGGTGGGGTTTAGGGTGTGGTTTACTCGTTGAGGTGTGAGGGTGGGGTTTAGGGTGGGGTTTACTCGTTGAGGTGTGAGGGTGGGGTTTAGGGTGGGGTTTACTCGTTGAGGTGGGGCATGGAGACCCTCCTCTTGGTCTTCTGCACCATGGAGGCCTGGCTCCTCAGCGTGATGCTGATGATGGAGGGCTGCAGCCTGCAGGGCTCCCCGTCCACCTGCATGGGGATGGACTTAGAGGTGGTGAGGGTCACCTCCTTACACTGGTGGAGCCGCTCGCCATGACCCCCCACCTGCAGGGTGGCCTGGACACAAACAACAACAACAACAACCACAGGTCAACAACAAAACAACAACAACCACAGGTCAACAACAAAACAACCACAGGTCAACAACAAAACAACAACAACCACAGGTCAACAACACAACAACAACAACCACAGGTCAACAACAAAACAACAACAACCACAGGTTAACAACACAACAACAACAACCACAGGTCAACAACAAAACAACCACAGGTCAACAACACAACAACAACCACAGGTCAACAACAAAACAACCACAGGTCAACAACAAAACAACCACAGGTCAACAACAAAACAACAACAACCACAGGTTAACAACACAACAACAACAACCACAGGTCAACAACAAAACAACCACAGGTCAACAACAAAACAACAACAACCACAGGTTAACAACACAACAACAACAACCACAGGTCAACAACAAAACAACCACAGGTCAACAACAAAACAACAACAACCACAGGTTAACAACAACACAACAACAACCACAGGTCAACAACAAAACAACCACAGGTCAACAACAAAACAACAACAACCACAGGTTAACAACACAACAACAACAACCACAGGTCAACAACAAAACAACCACAGGTCAACAACACAACTACAACCACAGGTCAACAACAAAACAACCATAGGTCAACAACAAAACAACAACAACCACAGGTTAACAACACAACAACAACAACCACAGGTCAACAACAAAACAACCACAGGTCAACAACACAACAACAACCACAGGTCAACAACAAAACAACCACAGGTCAACAACAAAACAACCACAGGTCAACAACAAAACAACAACAACCACAGGTCAACAACAACAACCACAGGTCAACAACAAAACAACCACAGGTCAACAACACAAACAACCACAGGTCAACAACACAAACAACCACAGGTCAACAACACAAACAAACCACAGGTCAACAACACAAACAACCACAGGTCAACAACACAAACAACCACAAACAACCACAGGTCAACAACACAAACAACCGCAAACAACCACAGGTCAACAACACAAACAACCACAGGTCAACGACACAAACAACCACAGGTCAACAACACAAACAACCACAGGTCAACGACACAAACGTGGTCTGGGGTCTGACGTGGTCTGATGTGGTCTGACGGGGTCTGGGGTCTGACGGGGTCTGGGGTCTGACGGGGTCTGGGGTCTGGAGTATGGGAGCTCACCAGAGACGTCATGGTGAAGCCGATGACCTCGATGCAGCCGTCGTCGTGGCGCTGAGGTTCAAAGTCCTGGTGCTCACCGGGGTGACCCCACGGCACGGTGCCGGCACAGTACCTGCACCCAGAGAGACCGGTTAGTGGACCGGTTAGTGGACCTGGTTAGTGGACCTGGTTAGTGGACCTGGTTAGTGGTCCTGTTGGTGGTCCGGTTGGTGGGCCCGGTTAGTGGACCGGTTAGTGTCCCGGTTAGTGGTCCGGTTAGTGGACCGGTTAGTGGACCTGGTTAGTGGTCCGGTTAGTGGACCGGTTAGTGGTCCGGTTAGTGGACCTGGTTAGTGGTCCGGTTAGTGGACCGGTTAGTGGTCCGGTTAGTGGACCTGGTTAGTGGTCCGGTTAGTGGACCGGTTAGTGGTCAGTTAGTGGACCTGGTTAGTGGTCGGTTAGTGGTCGGTTAGTGGACCAGTTAGTGGACCTGTTTAGTGGTCTGGTTAGTGGTCCGGTTAGTGGACCGGTTAGTGGACCCGTTTAGTGGACCAGTTAGTGGGTCCGGTTAGTGGTCCGGTTAGTGGTCCGGTTAGTGGACCAGTTGGTCCGTTAGTGGTCCAGTTAGTTGACCGGTTAGTGGACCTGATTAGTGGACCTTGTTAGTGGTCCTGTTGGTGGTCCGGTTAGTGGGCCCGGTTAGTGGACCGGTTAGTGTCCCGGTTAGTGGTCCGGTTAGTGGACCGGTTAGTGGTCCGGTTAGTGGACCTGGTTAGTGGTCCGGTTAGTGGACCGGTTAGTGGTCCGGTTAGTGGACCTGGTTAGTGGTCCGGTTAGTGGTCCGGTTAGTGGACCAGTTAGTGGACCTGGTTAGTGGTCTGGTTAGTGGTCCGGTTAGTGGACCGGTTAGTGGACCCGGTTAGTGGACCAGTTAGTGGTCCGGTTAGTGGACCTGGTTAGTGGTCCGGTTAGTGGTCCGGTTAGTGGACCGGTTAGTGGTCCGGTTAGTGGACCGGTTAGTGGACCCGGTTAGTGGACCAGTTAGTGGACCCGGTTAGTGGTCCGGTTAGTGGTCCGGTTAGTGGACCGGTTAGTGGTCCGGTTAGTGGTCCGGTTAGTGGACCAGTTAGTGGTCCGGTTAGTGGTCCAGTTAGTTGACCGGTTAGTGGACCTGGTTAGTGGACCTGGTTAGTGGTCCGGTTAGTGGTCCGGTTGGTGGTCCGGTTAGTGGGCCCGGTTAGTGGACCGGTTAGTGTCCCGGTTAGTGGGCCCGGTTAGTGGACCGGTTAGTGTCCCGGTTAGTGGACCTGGTTAGTGGTCCGGTTAGTGGACCGGTTAGTGGACCAGTTAGTGGACCTGGTTAGTGGTCTGGTTAGTGGTCCGGTTAGTGGACCGGTTAGTGGACCCGGTTAGTGGACCAGTTAGTGGTCCGGTTAGTGGACCTGGTTAGTGGTCCGGTTAGTGGACCGGTTAGTGGTCCGGTTAGTGGACCTGGTTAGTGGTCCGGTTAGTGGTCCGGTTAGTGGACCAGTTAGTGGTCCGGTTAGTGGTCCGGTTAGTGGTCCGGTTAGTGGACCAGTTAGTGGTCCGGTTAGTGGTCCAGTTAGTTGACCGGTTAGTGGACCTGGTTAGTGGACCTGGTTAGTGGTCCGGTTAGTGGTCCGGTTGGTGGTCCGGTTAGTGGGCCCGGTTAGTGGACCGGTTAGTGTCCCGGTTAGTGGGCCCGGTTAGTGGACCGGTTAGTGTCCCGGTTAGTGGACCGGTTAGTGGTCCGGTTAGTGGACCGGTTAGTGGTCCCGGTTAGTGGACCCGGTTAGTGGTCCCGGTTAGTGGTCCGGTTAGTGGACCGGTTAGTGGACCGGTTAGTGGTCCGGTTAGTGGTCCCGGTTAGTGGTCCGGTTAGTGGACCGGTTAGTGGTCCGGTTAGTGGTCCCGGTTAGTGGTCCGGTTAGTGGACCGGTTAGTGGACCGGTTAGTGGTCCGGTTAGTGGTCCCAGTTAGTGGTCCGGTTAGTGGTCCGGTTAGTGGTCCGGTTAGTGGCCCTAAAGAGGAAGGTGAGGCACGGTACCGGGGGATGTTGAGGAAGAGCAGACACTGGAGCTTCAGGTCCTGGACTTTAGCCGTCAGGTCTGTTCCGTCACACTGAGGGGGGACACAGGAAGACCTGGTTCAGGTCTGAGCGTGGGAGGTGACGATAATAAGGAAACTATGGAATAAACATGGTCTCTGTTCTAGAAGTCTCACTCACCACCACGCGGATGTGCTTGGCGAGGTCTTTGGAGCTCCCGCTCAGGAAGTCTGAGAAGGCCGCCTGAAACACATCATCATAATAATAATAAATAATAATGACAACAATAATAATAATAATCACAACCCGTGATGTCATCGGACACACTCACTCCTGTCTCCGATGACATCACGGGGTTGTGATGTCATCGGAGACACTCACTCCTGTCTCCGATGACATCACGGGGTTGTGATGTCATCGGACACACTCACTCCTGCGTAGAACATCTTGTTCCTGAAGCGGCTGTTGAACTTCTCCGGGTTCGCCTCTGAAAAACAAACAGAAGAAACATTCAACCGCTTTCTATGTTTACATGAAACCGTCCGTGACATTAAACTCAGAATAATAACTTCATCACACAAAGGAAGGGGAGGAGCTAACGCAGCTAGCTTACATCTCCAGCCATCGTTTGGTTTCTCCGGTTCATTTAATTAGGAGGTTTTATTGATCCCTGTTGGGTACCAGGTCGCTGAGCAGAGAGGACGGATAAGAATAGAACACTGGAGATAAGACGGCCCACAGGGAGGAGGACACGTTCACTCAGGTCTTTGTTTGGAGGGTCAAAGGTCAGCGGATGTTTAAAGTAGCTGCATCATGAAACTCACGGATCGGATCAGCGCAGAAGAACAAAAGGGAGCAAATCTATGTTCATATCCCCATTCAGGTCTGGTTCCCGATCCCTTTGTTTGACCACAGCAGCTGGTCGACCATCCACATCATTATTTAGTTAAACATTTGCTGTATGAGTGATGTGTGACAGGAACAGGGATCCATATTCAGGTAGATCTGATCCAGCAGGTTCCTCCTGAAGACCTCCTAAAGACCTCCCGAAGACCTCCCGAAGACCTCCTAAAGACACCCCTGAAGACCTCCTGAAGACCTCCTGAAGACCTCCAAACCCTCAGGAAAGAGCTACAGACGTTGTTCCTGAATGTAGTTGTTCATTTGTGTGAAGGTTATCCCGGGAATGAACTGTGAACTGTGGCTTTAGTTTTCAGATTCACAATTAATATAAATTGAATGTCAATAAGGTGCCAGAGGGCAGAAACAAAATTTGTTGATCAAAAGATAAAGACTGAACCCTGAATGTCCTCAGATCCTAGATGAAGGGGAGTTATGAGCCTTTCAATGCTGCTTCAGTTCCTCTGATGGAGGGTGTTAATGTGAAGGCCTCGTGGGAGAGGAGACTCACCTCTGGACTCGTGGAAGCCCAGCGTGACGTGAGCGTCGAAGCCCAGACTGAAGTAGTTGTTGAAGACGTCAACGGGAAGCTGAGAAACAGCAGAAATCACCGTGGTTACGGACGTCTGAGTGAAAGCCAACTCTGAGACGAGTGGCGGACGCTCTGCTGACCTTGTCGGTCTGATGCTCGTCCCCGTCCTCCGGCCGGGCCTCGGGGTTCGCCTCCACGTTCAGGTTCCATCGGTCCAGCTGGACGATGTTCCCGTCCTCCACGTGGGAGAGGATCTTTGTGAGCGGCTCGTCGGTGTAACCCTGACAGAGGAGAGACTCTTATATGTAGAGCAGCAGCAACACGGACGCTCAGATACTTTGAGATGCTCTGAACTGCTGCTGCGTTCTATAATTGATTTTTATGTTTTATGTTAGGTTCATCAGTACTCAGATTAAAAGCTCCAGTTAAACCCCAGTAGAGCTCCAGTTAAACCCCAGTTAAACCCCAGTTAAACCCCAGTAGAGCTCCAGTTAAACCCCAGTAGAACTCCAGTTAAACCCCAGTAGAGCTCCAGTTAAACCCCAGTAGAGCTCCAGTTAAACCCCAGTAGAGCTCCAGTTAAACCCCAGTAGAACTCCAGTTAAACCCCAGTAGAGCTCCAGTTAAACCCCAGTAGAGCTCCAGTTAAACCCCAGTAGAGCTCCAGTTAAACCCCAGTAGAACTCCAGTTAAACCCCAGTAGAGCTCCAGTTAAACCCCAGTAGAGCTCCAGTTAAACCCCAGTAGAGCTCCAGTTAAACCCCAGTAGAACCCCAGTTAAATCCCAGTAGAACCCCAGTAGAACTCCAGTTAAACCCCAGTAGAGCTCCAGTTAAACCCCAGTAGAGCTACAGTAGAACCCCAGTTAAACCCCAGTAGAACTCCAGTTAAACCCCAGTAGAACCCCAGTTAAACCCCAGTAGAGCTCCAGTAGAACTCCAGTTAAACCCCAGTAGAGCTCCAGTTAAACTCCAGTTAAACCCCAGTTAAACCCCAGTAGAACCCCAGTTAAACCCCAGTAGAACCCCAGTTAAACCCCAGTAGAGCTCCAGTTAAACCCCAGTAGAACCCCAGTTAAGCCCCAGTAGAGCTCCAGTTAAACTCCAGTTAAACCCCAGTTAAACCCCAGTAGAACCCCAGTTAAACCCCAGTAGAACCCCAGTTAAACCCCAGTAGAGCTCCAGTTAAACCCCAGTAGAACCCCAGTTAAACCCCAGTAGAACCCCAGTTAAACCCCAGTAGAACCCCAGTAGAGCTCCAGTTAAACCCCAGTAGAACCCCAGTTAAGCCCCAGTAGAGCTCCAGTTAAACTCCAGTTAAACCCCAGTTAAACCCCAGTAGAACCCCAGTTAAACCCCAGTAGAACCCCAGTTAAACCCCAGTAGAGCTCCAGTTAAACCCCAGTAGAACCCCAGTTAAACCCCAGTAAAACCCCAGTTAAACCCCAGTAGAGCTCCAGTTAAACCCCAGTTAAACTCCAATAGAACTAAAGTTAAACTCCAGTTAAACTCCAGTAGAACCCCAGTTAAACCCCAGTAGAACCCCAGTTAAACCCCAGTTAAACCCCAGTAGAACGCCAGTTAAACCCCAGTAGAACCCCAGTTAAACTCCAGTAGAACCCCACTTAAACTCCAGTAGAACCCCAGTAGAACCCCAGTAGAACCCCAGTAGAACCCCAGTTAAACCCCAGTAGAACCCCAGTAGAACCCCAGTTAAACCCCAGTTAAACCCCTGTAGAACCCCAGTAGAACCCCAGTTAAACCCCAGTTAAACCCCAGTAGAACCCCAGTTAAACCCCAGTAGAACCCCAGTTAAACTCCAGTAGAACCCCACTTAAACTCCAGTAGAACCCCAGTAGAACCCCAGTAGAACCCCAGTTAAACCCCAGTAGAACCCCAGTAGAACCCCAGTTAAACCCCAGTAAAACCCCAGTTAAACCCCAGTAGAACCCCAGTTAAACCCCAGTAGGACCCCAGTAGAGCTCCAGTTAAACTCCAGTAGAGCTCCAGTTAAACCCCAGTAGAACCCCAGTTAAACCCCAGTAGAACCCCAGTTAAACCTCAGTAAAACCCCAGTTAAACCCCAGTAGAGCTCCAGTAGAACTCCAGTTAAACCCCAGTAGAGCTCTAGTTAAACCCCAGTTAAACTCCAGTTAAACTCCAGTAGAACCCCAGTTAAACCCCAGTAGAACCCCAGTTAAACGCCAGTTAAACCCCAGTAGAACCCCAGTTAAACTCCAGTAGAACCCCACTTAAACTCCAGTAGAACCCCAGTAGAACCCCAGTAGAACCTCAGTTAAACCCCAGTAGAACCCCAGTAGAACCCCAGTTAAACCCCAGTTAAACCCCAGTAGAACCCCAGTTAAACCCCAGTAGAACCCCAGTTGAACCCCAGTAGAACCCCAGTAGAACCCCAGTTAAACCCCAGTAGAACCCCAGTTAAACCCCAGTAGAACCCCAGTAGAACCCCAGTTAAACCCCAGTTAAACCCCAGTAGAACCCCAGTTAAACCCCAGTTAAACCCCAGTAGAACCCCAGTTAAACCCCAGTAGAACCCCAGTAGAACCCCAGTTAAACCCCAGTAGAACCCCAGTAGAACCCTAGTTAAACCCCAGTAGAACCCCAGTAGAACCCCAGTTAAACCCCAGTTAAACCCCTGTAGAACCCCAGTAGAACCCCAGTTAAACCCCAGTTAAACCCCAGTAGAACCCCAGTTAAACCCCAGTAGAACCCCAGTTAAACTCCAGTAGAACCCCACTTAAACTCCAGTAGAACCCCAGTAGAACCCCAGTAGAACCCCAGTTAAACCCCAGTAGAACCCCAGTAGAACCCCAGTTAAACCCCAGTTAAACCCCAGTATAGACCCAGTTTAGTAGGACCCCAGTGGAGCTCAGTTAAACTCAGTAGAGCTCAGTTAAACCCCAGTAGAACCCCAGTTAAACCCCAGTAGAACCCAGTTAAACCTCAGTAAAACCCCAGTTAAACCCAGTAGAGCTCCAGTAGAACTCAGTTAAACCCCAGTGGCTCTAGTTAAACCCATTAAACTCAGTTAAACTCAGTAGAACCCCAGTTAAACCCAGTAGAACCCCAGTTAAACGCCAGTTAAACCCAGTAGAACCCAGTTAAACTCCAGTAGAACCCCACAAACTCCGTAGAACCAGTAGAACCCCAGTAGAACATAAACCCCAGTAGAACAGTAGAACCCCAGTTAAACCCCAGTAGAACCCCAGTTAAACCCCAGTTAAACCCCAGTAGAACCCCAGTTAAACCCCAGTAGAACCCCAGTAGAACCCCAGTTAAACCCCAGTAGAACCCCAGTTAAACCCCAGTAGAACCCCAGTAGAACCCCAGTTAAACCCCAGTTAAACCCCAGTAGAACCCCAGTTAAACCCCAGTTAAACCCCAGTAGAACCCCAGTTAAACCCCAGTAGAACCCCAGTAGAACCCCAGTTAAACCCCAGTAGAACCCCAGTAGAACCCCAGTTAAACCCCAGTAGAACTCACCCCTCCCCAGTTGAGAGTCCTCGCCAGGTCGTTGCCGGTCCCCAGAGGGAGGATGCTCACAGGAGGCTGAGGGCGGAGCTTCAGCTCATCCAACACGGACAAGATCCAGCCCACCTGCACGCACACACACGCACGCACGCACGCACGCACGCACACACACACACACACACACACACACACACACACACACACACACACACACACACACACACACACACACACACACACACACACACACACGTTATTCATATTATTTTACTACTGGTACTATGATTGTGATAATGTCTGTATGAATCAAATCTAATTGAAGTGTTGCTTTAAGTGTTGCGTCCTCGGTTCCCTATGTGGGACTGACTCACGGTCCCGTCCCCCCCACAGGCCAGGATCCTCAGGTTGGGCACCTTGCCGTACAGCTCCAACCTGCAGGAAACAGAGTGAAGGACGAACATCACGTCTCCAACAGGACAGAGCGAATTGGGACGCCCCCCTGAGCCGGTCTCGTCTTACCCTTCTCTGGGTCCTCCCTTGGTGAGATCGAACACCTGGCGGGGGTTCAGGTACCACATGAAGGACTGGATGATCTTGGCCCCCTGAAGATAGAACATGAAGACAGAAGCATTTCAGTGATGGTGCTTCCTATTTGAGACAGATTATGTCTCCACGTAGATCTTCATCCTCACTCAGACCTCCAGTTCCCTCCCTTCATGCTTCAGGACCTCTTTATCTTAAATATGCCTGTTTATGCTTTTCATTTATTCCTTGTTGAGTCTGACTGAAGTCATGAAAGTTGCTCTTCATGCTGATGTGAGTTATGAATTCATCATATCATTGTATTCTGTCCAGCTGAGGGCTGGGGTGGGGGAGGGGGAGAGGGAGGAGGAGGGGAGAGGGAGGGGCTCTGTGTCTACTGAAGGCTATCGGGGGAAGCGAGGCCTCGGGACTCCACCTGGTTGCCTCCACTCTTCGGGTTAACGAACACCAGCAGAGGCTTCATGAGCTGAGAGGGCAGAGGCTTCACCAGGAAGGGCTTCCAGCGGCCATCTTGGATCTGGCAGAGAAACACCCACAACCTCATCACATTACATCACCACAACTCATTAGCCTTAATGCAACAGATATTCTAATTATATGACAACCTCTCAATAGACCCAGAGGTATTTTTAAAAGTGCAGCTTATTAAATTCAGACTCAAAGGACGCCTGATTGAGAGCAGCTCCATGTTCCATGTGTTAGATCGGCCCAGCGTTGTAGCTGTAGCACAGTTAGCGAGAAGCTAACTCACGTCTGCTGATAAACGTCACGTCCTCACCTCTGATCCCTTCTTTCTCGACTTGTTGCATTTCAGCGACGTCCTTTTCTTCTTTTTACTCGACTTCAGAGACGACTGAACAAATAAACACAACATGAATAGATACACGTATGTTGTTTTATTGTACAGTGTGAGGACACTGACATTGTGGGGACCCGCCTCCCTTGTGGGGACCGTAGAGCCGACCCTACACATCCACACATTTAAAGTTTATGACCCAACAATGAGTGAAGGACCTTCCTGTTTTGTTCTACTTTCTCTTCATATTTAGAGGAGGCGGCTCTCAAAGTCCACAAACCAACATGAAGGAAAGCTTTGTTTGTAAATGTGTTTCAGGAGGATAGATAACAAAGAAGTAGTTCGTTAGTAGTTACTTATCCAAGTACATTTATTCAGAGAATAAAAATACAATAATGATTGTTGACCAAAGTGCTTTGTAGAGAAATTCAAAATACAAACCGTATGTTTCTAAGGATGTTATGTTAAATAAAGTGTTGGTCATAAGGAAATACATACAGTAAAAAAATACAGTGCTAAATAACTTAGCACTGTAAGTCATGTAGCTGTGATGGTTAGGAGCTAGATAATAAACAGGGTCCTCACAAGTACAGAGAAACAAACGTCTGTGTGTACCTGTGTTCTGCGGACCCTGATGATCCAGGTAGGAGGGATGATGACGGCAGCGTGAGCTCCCAGAGAGCAGCACTCCTCTATCTGCTGCAGCATGAAGCACGTCACCTTGTTGTGGTACTGAAACACAGACACACACAGGAAGTCACCTTGTTGTGGTACTGAAACACACACACACACAGGAAGTCACCTTGTTGTGGTACTGAAACACACACACACACAGGAAGTCACCTTGTTGTGGTACTGAAACACACACACACACAGGAAGTCACCTTGTTGTGGTACTGAAACACACACACACACACAGGAAGTCACCTTGTTGTGGTACTGAAACACACACACACACACAGGAAGTCACCTTGTGGTACTGAAACACAGACAGTGACATGAGTATGTTTTCCATCCAAAGTTTGTACAAATTCTAACCAAATTTCAAGAAAATGTGTAAAATAAAACTTGACTAAAGTCTTGTTTCCATACTAATATTCAGGAATATATGTATATATTCCTGAATATTAGTATGATGCATACAGACAGCTAGTCAGTGCTAGTAATGTGTTCATGTGGTTTAAGGTGCTACATTCAGGGCATCTATGATGGAGGAGTAGCCTCCACATGCTGAAGGTTTCAAAACAACTGGTCCAAAGGAACGAGCTGTGAATACATCTAAACTTCATGTGCAGCATTATTTATTCACTCAGTTTTACTTTAAGATTTGCTACTTTACCTTTGAACAATGAGTAATGGTAATATATTAGGAATGATGTTAATGTTAATTAGTAATAATGTTAACAATGTTAATGTATTAGTAATAATGTTAACAGGAATAATGTGTTAGTAATAATGTTAACAATGTTAATGTGTTAGTAATAATGTTAACAATGTTAATGTGTTAGTAATAATGTTAACAATGTTAATGTGTTAGTAATAATGTTAACAATGTTAATGTGTTAGTAATAATGTTAACAATGTTAATGTATTAGTAATAATGTTAACAATGTTAATGTTTAGTAATAATGTTAACAGGAATAATGTGTTAGTAATAATGTTAACAATGTTAATGTGTTAGTAATAATGTTAACAATGTTAATGTGTTAGTAATAATGTTAACAATGTTAATGTGTTAGTAATAATGTTAACAATGTTAATGTGTTAGTAATAATGTTAACAATGTTAATGTGTTAGTAATAATGTTAACAATGTTAATGTGTTAGTAATAATGTTAACAATGTTAATGTGTTAGTAATAATGTTAACAATGTTAATGTGTTAGTAATAATGTTAACAATGTTAATGTATTAGTAATAATGTTAACAGGAATAATGTGTTAGTAATAATGTTAACAATGTTAATGTGTTAGTAATAATGTTAACAATGTTAAAGTATTAGTAATATTGTTAACACTATTAATGTGTTAGTAATATTGTTAATAATGTTAATGTATTAGTAATAATGTTAACAGGAATATGTGTTAGTAATAATGTTAACAATATTGATGTGTTAGTAATATTGTTAATAATGTTAATTATTAGTAAAAATGTTAACAATGTTAATGTTTTAATAATAATGTTAATGTTTGGTAATGAGATATTTATTTAATGTATTAGTGATAATGTTCGTGTATTAGTAATATCGTGGTTAGTGGTGTTAGTACTTTTACTGCAGTAGAATCTGAATACGTTCTCCCCTCACACTCTGAGGCTCTTCACAAAGTCTGATATCTGGATCTTAATTATCTCTCAGACATGTGAGAGGAAGGTTCCGGTTCTCTGGGACTGAACTTACCGCCTGTTTGCACCACGAGCAGCTGATGGCAATGATCTCTTTGCTGTGGAAGGAGAACTTCTGTTGAAAGCCCTGTTGGTGAGAAGAGGAGGTGTCAGCTGGCGGCCTGGTGTCGGTACCGGAGCTCTGAGGAGGAGGCTCACCTTCCCACACTGCCGACAGCGCCCCGCCTGCCGCCGCCTGTGGACCCAGTGGTGTCGCACCACGTTGGACTGAAACAACCAACGGGTCACAGTTCAGATCCTTTTGAGTTAACGTCTCACATTGAACTGGTTCTGATCATGTTGTGGATCATAGAACGACGATGAGCCTCATTCACAACTAGTGTCAGGACTTTTTCTTAAATTTCTTCTTCAGAAAGAAAAGTATGTCAGATTCATGAGGTGTTGTTAATGTGGACGTTTGGATCAGATTTATTGATTATCATAATAATATAATAGTCATAATCATAATTAAACAGTATTGTACCGTTTACAGACACAGCTCGGCTGAGCTCGTGATTTCTGTGTTTCTAAATGATCAATGAATGATTTTGTTCCAAGCTTCATAATCACTATAACATGTCATGAAAATAATTATTAAAAATATTATACATGATTAAAATATGTAATTTAAATCCCACAACTGTAGAATTGAAGAAAACAGGATAACCTATTATTTTTTGGGTCAGTGGGCTCTGGAGGATGGTAGACTCTGTTTACACTAAACAACAAACAGAAACAATAAAACATGGCGAGTGTGTTTGAGGAGAAGAGTTCTTCAGACTGACCTCTCGCACCGCCCGGCCTCCCGGCTCCCTGAAGGACGGCTTGCACCTGAAATTAATCTGCAGAGACGAGGATGTGAGCAGAGAGGAGAGAGGAGTCAGAGAGGAGAGAGGAGTCAGAGAGGAGAGAGGAGTCAGAGAGGAGTCAGAGAGGAGAGAGGAGTCAGAGAGGAGTCAGAGAGGAGAGAGGAGTCAGAGAGGAGTCAGAGAGGAGTCAGAGAGGAGAGAGGAGTCAGAGAGGAGAGAGGAGTCAGAGAGGAGTCAGAGAGGAGAGAGGAGTCAGAGAGGAGAGAGGAGTCAGAGAGGAGAGAGGAGTCAGAGAGGAGAGAGGAGTCAGAGAGGAGTCAGAGAGGAGTCAGAGAGGAGAGAGGAGTCAGAGAGGAGAGAGGAGTCAGAGAGGAGAGAGGTGTCAGAGAGGAGAGAGGAGTCAGAGAGGAGTCAGAGAGGAGAGAGGAGTCAGAGAGGAGTCAGAGAGGAGAGAGGAGTCAGAGAGGAGTCAGAGAGGAGAGAGGAGTCAGAGAGGAGTCAGAGAGGAGAGAGGAGTCAGAGAGGAGAGAGGAGTCAGAGAGGAGTCAGAGAGGGAGCAGGGGGAGGAGTCAGAGAGGAGAGAGTCAGAGAGGAGTCAGAGAGGAGAGAGGAGTCAGAGAGGTCAGAGAGGAGAGAGTAGAGAGGGTCAGAGAGGAGAGAGGAGTCAGAGAGGAGAGAGGAGTCAGAGAGGAGAGAGGAGTCAGAGAGGAGTCAGAGAGGAGAGAGGAGTCAGAGAGGAGTCAGAGAGGAGAGAGGAGTCAGAGAGGAGTCAGAGAGGAGTCAGAGAGGAGAGAGGAGTCAGAGAGGAGAGAGGAGTCAGAGAGGAGTCAGAGAGGAGTCAGAGAGGAGAGAGGAGTCAGAGAGGAGAGAGGAGTCAGAGAGGAGAGAGGTGTCAGAGAGGAGAGAGGAGTCAGAGAGGAGTCAGAGAGGAGAGAGGAGTCAGAGAGGAGTCAGAGAGGAGAGAGGAGTCAGAGAGGAGAGAGGAGTCAGAGAGGAGAGAGGAGTCAGAGAGGAGAGAGGAGTCAGAGAGGGGAGAGGAGTCAGAAAGGAGAGAGGGGTCAGAGAGGAGTCAGAGAGGAGAGAGGAGTCAGAGAGGAGTCAGAGAGGAGAGAGGAGTCAGAGAGGAGAGAGGAGTCAGAGAGGAGAGAGGAGTCAGAGAGGAGAGAGGAGTCAGAGAGGAGAGAGGAGTCAGAGAGGAGTCAGAGAGGAGAGAGGAGTCAGAGAGGAGAGAGGAGTCAGAGAGGAGAGAGGAGTCAGAGAGGAGAGAGGGGTCAGAGAGGAGAGAGGAGTCAGAGAGGAGAGAGGAGTCAGAGAGGAGAGAGGAGTCAGAGAGGAGAGAGGACTCACCTTCTCCAGCTGCCCCATGCACATCGAGTGGACCGAGATCTTACAGCCGCCACACTTCTTCCTCGCCACCGACTTCTGCTGCAGAACAACAGATTTATTGCATTGTGATGCGTATTAATAGCAGAAAGCAGAACTACGTTACGGGAAACGTTTGACAGTTATAAGATAAAGACGGGCTGTAATATGTAATATCTGGTAAACAGCATGCATCATTTTATTTCTGCCATAGTTGATGTCTCAGTGCGTGAGGACGTGGGGGTCGGAGGTTAAAGTCCACCTCACACCAGGTGTGACCCTGTTTACTAAAGGAAGCTCCCCAACAACACAACGGCTTCTTCATTACATTTTGAAGGAAGAGTATCTTCTCCTGGATTATAGTTTTAAACATTTACATTGTAAATCATAACCAAACAAATACTTGGTTATGTTTAGTTACACATGGTGGTTTGGCCTAAAATAAGTATGTTTGTTACTTTTTAACGTATTGAGGTTCAGATTGGAACACATCATCTTACGGTCTTAAAGTCTTTAAAAAAGCACTTTAAATATTAAATGAATAATAACTGTTACCAGTATTTTTTGCAATTTTTAATTTCTAAGTCAAGAGGAAGATCTAAAGAAAATGATACATTTGAATAAAATGGACCATAAAGGTCTGAACGTGTCCAATCCCTCATGTTTTCATTACCCTGCAGTACCGTCTGTGACCACAGGGGGCGCCCTGACTCACCAGGGACTTGGCGATGCAGTACTGCTCCCCCACGTAACAGAAGTCTCCGGAGCCCCCGGTCTCAAACCAGACGTGGTCCCCGAACTGGGCGTTGTCCTGACGGGACAAACAACAACATCTCTGAGCTCCTGTTCCACAGAGGCAATATAAAAATAAATATAAAAATAAATATAAAAATAAATATAAAAATAAATATAAAAATAAATATAAAAATAAATATAAAAAATAAATATAAAAATAAATATAAAACATAAATATAAAAAATAAATATAAAAAATAAATATAAAAAATAAATATAAAAATAAATATAAAAATCCATTTATCCATTTGTGACTTTGTACACAGAGAAGAGTATGTCATAATGTTTGTTGTTTATGTCGTTAATGTTGTTTTTGTTGTTAACGTTGTTATATGTTGTTGATGTTGTTGACGTTATAGGTTGTTATACGTTTATGTTGTTGTTAACATTGTTTATGTTGTTCATGTTGTTGACGTTATAGGTTGTTATACGTTGTTTATGTTGTTATATGTTGTTGATGATGTTGTTCATGTTGTTGTTGTTGATGTTGTTGATGTTGTTGTTGTTGTTGTCCATCTGCATCGGGATGAGAATGAGCTCTCAGTGATATCAGGTATTTTAATGTACGTTAATACTTGTTTATGTTAAAGGTAAAACAGAAGTTAGTTGAAGTGTGTAAACGATGACGATTATTAATGTTTGTGAAGACGTTCTCTGGTTAGTTTGAGCTCAAGGATTCACACTGAAGGAAAGAGAGCTCTGACCTCTGACCTCTGACCTCTGACCTCAGCAGAGAAGAACAGATAATAAGAACAGAGTAAACTCATCCCGTGATGAGCGTTATGTTTCATTATGAAATGGGTTGAAGCTGGATGCTGATTGGCTGGTGAGCGGTGACTCACGCTCCAGTCCACGGTGCTGCTGGGCTCCTGCAGCGGGTCGGGTGGTGCAGAGGTGGAGGTGGAGGCGATGGGCGGAGCCACCGCCGGCTGCACGCCTGACTTCGCGATGGCTTTCCTGAAACCACAAGAGGACAAAAGAGCTCTGAAGGAGACGGACTGAGAGCTGCAGCATCACGCACGCCTTCAGGTTATGATGATTATGATTATTATTATTATTATTATTATTCATGTAAAACAACCACAAGTTTAAGGAGCAATATAATGTCAAATATGTTAGATTTTATATAAAATAAGCAGCACAGTGAACACGATTTGGTTTTAACCTCAGTGAGTTACACCATTAATGTGTCGTTGCTATGGTTACCTGAAGCCTAACGTACACGAAGCATGGATGTGAAACTAGATTTATTCTTTTGGAGAATCAGCAGCAGATATTTTAGTTCTGTTAGAACACACACACACACACACACACACACACACACACACACACACACACACACACACACACACACACACACACACACACACACACACACACACACCTTCTTCTATTGTTAACATTAAATCCAGCAGAATGAAGAAGAACTAGAACACTGAGACTCAGATGATTCATACACTTGATGAAATATGAATCTATGTTGAATCTGGAACATTCAGTGAGCTTCAGCCTCCTGCTGGAGGTCTACATACAGCCTCCTGCTGGAGGTCTACATACAGCCTCCTGCTGGAGGTCTACATACAGCCTCCTGCTGGAGGTCTACATACAGCCTCCTGCTGGAGGTCTACATACAGCAGGAAGCTGCTGGAGGTCTACATACAGCCTCCTGCTGGAGGTCTACATACAGCCTCCTGCTGGAGGTCTACATACAGCAGGAAGCTGCTGGAGGTCTACATACAGCAGGAAGCTGCTGGAGGTCTACATACAGCCTCCTGCTGGAGGTCTACATACAGCAGGAAGCTGCTGGAGGTCTACATACAGCAGGAAGCTGCTCCAGCTCTCCAGCTGGGAGTCGCCCAGCGGGCTGAGGGCCCCGGGGCCCCGGTAGAAGGCCGGGTGGTTGAGGTAGTGGGCGGAGCTCCTGCAGTTGGGCAGCGGGGGGCCCCTCCCCGGCCAGGGGCTCCCGGCCTTGGAGACGGTGGAGGTCCTCCTCCTCTTCCTCTGGCTGGAGGCGCGGCGGCGGCCGAGCGGAGCGTCTCCTGAGAACACCTGAGACGAGTTCCTCCTCAGGCAGCGGGGGGCCCTGATGAGGGGCCGCGGGGGGGGGGGCTGAGGAGCTGCTCTCTTCACCTCCAGGCCGGAGCAGGAGGCGGGGCCGGAGCAGGAGGCGGGGCCGGAGAAGTGCGACCAGGAGGCGTCGTCCTCCTCCTCCGCCAGCTGCTCCGCCTCTGATGGCTGGCTGGCTTCTGATTGGCTGTCGTTGGCGGTGGAGTAATCGCTGTGGTCATCTCCGTCCGAGTGGAGACTGCTGGAGCGTGAGAACATCCTCCTGTTGGCCCCGCCCCTCACCTCCACCTGCTGCTCTCCGGCCGGTAGCCCCGCGCCCTCCTCCCCCTCCCCCTCCTCCTCCCCCTCCTCAGCCATCTGGATGAGGCTGGCGAGCAGCATGGAGGGCCCGAGCAGGTGGGTGTCGATGGTCCTCAGCTTCCCCAGCTTCCTCCTGCACACGGCGAACCGGGGGTTGAGGCCGGGGGTGGTGGTGCTGGAGCGCCGGCGGACGTGTCCCGCCCACCTGTTGTGGCGGGCCGGCTTCGCCAGACGCCCCCCCCCGGCACACGGCAGCGCCCCCTGCAGCGAGACGCTGGGGCGCCGCCGCTGGCTCAGCGTGGAGGACGGCAGCCCCGCGTTGGAGCGGCGGCGGGCCTTGCTGGTCGGGACGGCCACGCTGGGCCGCCGCTGGTGGGCGGACTTGGACTCCGCCCCCGCCGGCAGAGCCGCTTCCTTCCTCTTAAAGTGACGGCGGAAAAACGTGTCCATGTTGGACGGAGAGACGAGGAGGACGTCTGAAACGCTCCTCTCTGGCTGTTGGGTGCAAAAAGTAGTTAGCTTAGATGCTATATCAAGAAAACTACAGGAAGTGTAGTTTATCCATCAAAAACAACCACATCTGTTTTATAGAGAGCCGAAGTCAAACTGTGACTGTGTTTAGTTCAGGCCCTGAATGAGAGATTTCCTTGAGACTAGACAGGAAGTGACATCATGACTTCAGCTCTCTATGAAACCTGGACCACCTCCGTCTCTCGATCTGATTCTGTTGTGATGCGTTCACAGCTTCTAAGGTTTGTTGTTTTGTTGTGACAGCTGGTCTACGAGGATACTCTTTTTCACCAGTCCCAAAAAACATTCTTCATAAAAACACATAATTCAAATGATAAGTAAATAAAATATATTATTTTATCTTCCTTCTTGGTGTTAATGAAGTCTAATAATGTCTGCTAACGTTACTAGCTCTCCTCCTGTTGGTTCTCCGTTAGCGGTGCTGCTAACGTTACTAGCTCTCCTCCTGTTGGTTCTCCGTTAGCGGTGCTGCTAACGTTACTAGCTCTCCTCCTGTTGGTTCTCCGTTAGCGGTGCTGCTAACGTTACTAGCTCTCCTCCTGTTGGTTCTCTGTTAGCGGTGCTGCTAACGTTACTAGCTCTCCTCCTGTTGGTTCTCCGTTAGCGGTGCTGCTAACGTTACTAGCTCTCCTCCTGTTGGTTCTCCGTTAGCGGTGCTGCTAACGTTACTAGCTCTCCTCCTGTTGGTTCTCCGTTAGCGGTGCTGCTAACGTTACTAGCTCTCCTCCTGTTGGTTCTCCGTTAGCGGTGCTGCTAACGTTACTAGCTCTCCTCCTGTTGGTTCTCTGTTAGCGGTGCTGCTAACGTTACTAGCTCTCCTCCTGTTGATTCTCCGTTAGCAGTGCCGTTAACGTTACTAGCCCCTCCTGTTGCTTTAAACACTGATTGGTTGTTTACAAAGTCACATGATCAGAGATCAGAGACCAGAGACACATCATGATGTCCTGATCACATGATCACATGTTCTACAGATCACAAGTTTTACTTCGTTTACTCTCAACATGTGAACCTATGAAATGTGGCTTTTTCTTTCATAATGAATAATGAATATTTAGTTTCTCATAAATATACATTTTTTATTAAATTTGTGAAACATCAACATACACTAATCAAGTAAATTCATTCCAGGTTCAACAACTTGCTAATTTCCAGATTCAGCCTGAACGTCTCAATCAGAGTCTGCAGTAGTGTTTCTGAGGAGCATGAATTATAAAACACTGTGGGGAGGGAGGAGGGGGGCAGAATGTCAACAGGAAGGACCAGCAGTTAAGGCCCCGGCTCCCTGCTGGTCCTCTTCCCCCAAAACAACAACATCACTCCAGTAATTAGTCTGTGACGACGACTTCACTGACCACAAGCTGGCTTCTATTTCCATGTTGTTCAACAAGAGAAGAAGAGTGTTGACACTGGTCCTGAACCAGTCTCAGTTTAGTCCTGGTCCTTTATATTACCTCAGTTTAGTCCTGGTCCTCTATAGACCTCCATCAGTAACCAGAGACAGAGACCGGCAGAGACCAGACCACCATGGACAGACCTAGATCCAGCAAATGTTAGCGTGCTAACGGTAAACGGATCACATATTAGCATGCTAACATTAAACGGATCACATGTTAGCGTGCTAACGGTAAACGGATCACATGTTAGTGTGCTAACGGTAAATGGATCACATGTTAGCGTGCTAACGTTAAACGGATCACATATTAGCGTGCTAACATTAAACGGATCACATTAGCGTGCTAACGGTAAACGGATCACATGTTAGCGTGCTAAAAGTAAACGGATCACATATTAGCGTGCTAACGGTAAACGGCTCACATATTAGCGTGCTAAGGTTACACAGATCACATGTTAGCATGCTAACAGTAAACGGATCACATGTTAGCGTGCTAACGGTAAACGGATCACATGTTAGCGTGTCATAATATGGCAAATATACCAAAAATAACATCATTACATTTTAATATGATGCAAATAAATCTCTTATTTTGGCTTTATGATTCTTTTCAGCGACATATGGAATTATTAAGCCTCTAAACATATGAATCATCCATCAGCTGCTGCTGTTTCACCATGACCAGTCACTAGAATCAACATTATATTTATATATATATATATATATATATATATATATTAAATGTGCAAATTAAAAGAAAAGAATACTGATCTCTGGTCTTATCTGATATGTTATCAAATGAAAAAACTGAAATCATTCTCCACATATTCAACAAACAAACAGACTAAATAAAACTAGAATATTGAACTAACTTCACCACATTGAAGCTTGACATTTAAATAATATCAGATAAAAACAGTAATGTTGGTCCGATGGTCCGTTTAGAAATAAAAACACGTCTGTAGGTTTGATATCTGCTGTAGAGTCACATCACAACCCCCGAGTTAAAGATCATAAAGATCATGAAGATCATAACTATCACACACTCTCACACACACACACACACACACACACACACACACACACACACACACACACACACACACACACAGAGGTGGTCCAGCAGAATTAAACTACAGAAGAACAGAAAACTACCAGAGAGCTTTGATACAACCTGAAGACTCGGTCCGCTGAGGAAGAGGATGAGGAGGAAGAGGAGGAGGAAGAGGAGGAGGAAGAGGAGGAGGAAGAGGAGTGACACTAAGCTTCTGTTTAAAATAACTCTTTAACTCAATCTGATCTCAGTGCAGCTCCACGAGCCTCTCAGACCCAGGACCACAGAGCTGACCCGGGTCTGCTCCGGGACCAGCTGATCCAGGAGCAGCTCCTGCTCTGGTGCAGGTCGTATGGGTGGGGGGAGGGGAGGTGGGGAGAGGGGGAGGGGAGGTGGGGGGAGGAGGAGGGGAGGGGGGGCGGTGTGAGTGGGCCCTCCCCGACATCCCAGAATACTCCCTCATTACCACTTCAAGGCTGCTGCTGAATTATGGATCCGGATCAACAACAGATCACAGACGCCGCCGGTCACGTGACTAATTAAAGCGTTCTGCAGGTCGCTTGTGTCGTTGCTATGGAGCCGGCGTCATGGCAACAGGTCCCGGGCCCCGTAGGGTCCGGATCCATGGGGATCCATGGGGATCCATGAGGATCGTTTTCATCTCATTTATTTATTGATTATGAAGAGAGTCGCCTGAGCTGATCGTCTAATCGATCCATAAATGATCCAAATATATAAACAATCTGAATCTCACCTTAAAATCTACAAACGTTCTTCATTTGTTTTCTTCTCAACGACAATGAAGACAGATTCTAATAAGTTTATCATGAATGTATCATATAATCACGTCATTCAATTTGAATACAACACAATTCATTATTTGATACAAAAAAATGTATCTATAAATGTTTACAATTATTTAATAACATGATCATTATTAATTAAATCTCTAAACAGACAATATTACGTCATCTTCAGCTTTTAGAACTTCTGACAAACAATTCAGATTAATCAATACTAATGAAAATCATTCTTTTTTAATATAAAAAAAACTTGAATCAACACTTAAATGTGTATTCGTTGTGTCTCATTTAAACGATCAATAACTTCATCAGTAATATAAATAATATCAGTAATACAAATAATATCAGTAATATAAAAAATATCAGTAATATCAGTGACATAAATAATATCATTAATATAAATAATATCAGTAATATAAATAATATCAGTAATATCAGTAACATAAATAATATCATTAATATAAATAATATCAGTAATATAAATAATATCAGTAATATCAGTAATATAAATAATATCAGTAATACAAATAATATCATTAATATAAATAATATCAGTAATATAAATAATATCAGTAATATCAGTAATATAAATAATATCAGTAATATAAATAATATAAATAATATCAGTAATATAAATAATATCAGTAATATCAGTAATATAAATAATATAAATAATATCAGTAATATTAGTAATATAAATAATATCAGTAATATAAATAATATCAGTAATATAAATAATATCAGTAATATCAGTAATATAAATAATATCAGTAATATAAATAATATAAATAATATCAGTAATATAAATAATATCAGTAATATAAATAATATAAATAATATCAGTAATATCAGTAATATAAATAATATCAGTAATATAAATAATATCAGTAATATAAATAATATCAGTAATATCAGTAATATAAATAATATCAGTAATATAAATAATATAAATAATATCAGTAATATAAATAATATCAGTAATATAAATAATATAAATAATATCAGTAATATCAGTAACATAAATAATATCAGTAATATAAATAATATCAGTAATATAAATAATATCAGTAATATCAGTAACATAAATAATATCAGTAATATAAATAATATCAGTAATATAAATAATATCAGTAATATCAGTAACATAAATAATATCAGTAATATAAATAATATCAGTAATATAAATAATATCAGTAATATCAGTAATATAAATAATATCAGTAATATCAGTAATATAAATAATATCAGTAATATAAATAATATAAATAATATCAGCATGAATATGGAGAACTGAAACCACTACTGTTTCTAGAGCAGAGTTGGAGACTTTTAGTCCTGAATACACTGGATCCTACATTTCCCATAATGCACCTGGAGGGTGTCCTTCATGGTTAACGCCCACGTCCTTCAAACGCCACACAGACGTCATCTGGAGGAGGAGCAGACATTTTAATTAAAAGGTTTCTTCTTCTTCTGTGGTTGTAAACGGAGCGTCTTCCTCGTTGGTGTTTAAGATTAGCTGGAGGAGGCTTAAAAGATCAGCAGCTGGTGTGATGACGCGATGCCTTCACTGACCCTCAGGCTATTTAAAACCAGCTGCAGGTACTACCACAGGTACTACCACAGGTACTACCACAGGTACTACCTCAGGTACTACCACAGGTACTACCACAGGTACTACCTCAGGTACTACCACAGGTACTACCACAGGTACTACCTCAGGTACTACCACAGGTACTACCACAGGTACTACCTCAGGTACTACCACAGGTACTACCTCAGGTACTACCACAGGTACTACCTCAGGTACTACCTCAGGTACTACCACAGGTACTACCACAGGTACTACCACAGGTACTACCTCAGGTACTACCACAGGTACTACCACAGGTACTACCACAGGTACTACCTCAGGTACTGCCTCAGGTACTGCACTCAGGTACTACCACAGGTACTACCACAGGTCGTATCAACATACATATATATATATATATATATATATATATATATATATATATATATATATATATACACTCATATAACTCATGTACTGACAACGTGTGTCTTGTTTCAGAAACACTTCAGTAACAAAAAATCTAGTAAAAATACAACATTTCCCTCTAGATTGAAGTATAAGTATAAAGTAATGTAAAATGGAAGTACCTGAAAACTGTATTTAACTACAGCACTTATTTCCCGGCCACTGATTGGCTCTTGGCTGCTTGCATCATGAGAGGCTGAACGTTGAGCTCAGTGATGAGCAGCTGGATTATTAATGAGGATTATTTTCATTTGTTGTTTCATAAAGTGTTGAAATCTGAAATCATAACATCTGAACAAAGGGAGGCGCCGACAGACCGTGTGACCTCATGAATATTCATTAATATTCATTAATCCCTCCAGATCTCATTCCCCTTAAATAAAGCCTCAGGTACTACTGGTACTACTGGTACTACTGGTACTACTGGTATATACGTGTATAAATACTGCTCCATCAGCTCATCCTCAGTGCTGCTGGTCCTCCTCTTCAGGCTGCTGCTGCCCTCTGCTGCTCGGAGACGGTACTGCAGCTCTGCTTCGTTCGGTTTGTGAGTCAGAAGAATCAAAGAGAGTCTGGGGTCCAGTCCCCGTGTCCCCCTGAGGCCTGGAACCCTGCCCCCTCAGGGACCCACTGGTCCAGTCCCCGTGTCCCCCTGAGGCCTGGAACCCTGACCCCTCAGGGACCCACTGGTCCAGTCCCCGTGTCCCCCTGAGGCCTGGAACCCTGACCCCTCAGGGACCCACTGGTCCAGTCCCCGTGTCCCCCTGAGAACTGGAACCCTGACCCCTCAGGGACCCACTGGTCCAGTCCCCGTGTCCCCCTGAGAACTGGAACCCTGACCCCTCAGGGCCACTGGTCCAGTCCCCGTGTCCCCCTGAGGCCTGGAACCCTGACCCCTCAGGGCCACTGGTCCAGTCCCCGTGTCCCCCTGAGGCCTGGAACCCTGACCCCTCAGGGCCACTGGGGCCCCCTGGTGGGGGAGTGAGAGACTTCAGGACTCTAAATGGTGTAGATACGAATGGGACGGCACTTTGCTGCAACATATCACGTTACCATGACAACGTCAAAAAATATGATGGGGGGGACTGTGATCGGGCCTTTTCCTGAGCCTTTGTGATCAGGAGGTTACTTGACCTTTGACCTTCCTCCTCCTCCTGTTGGGTCCTGTATTCCTCCTGCTCTTACTTTTTCTCCCATTCCTCCTCTTCTTTTGCCTCCCTATGATCTCCTCCTCCTCCTCCTCCTCCTCCTCTTCCTCCTCCTCCACCTCCTCCTCCTCCTCCTCCCTGAGAGCCAGAGTCCCTCCTGGACCAGACTATTTATAGAAACAGGGCCAGTGAGTGACAAAGATAGCTCAGGAAATGGGTCTGTGTAATCTCTGGACACACACACACACACACACACACACACACACACACACACACACACACACACACACACACACACACACACACACACACACACACACACACACACACACACACACACACACCTTTGATCTCTCCGCTCTGATACGATCTGTCACATGATTCTAAGATAATCTTCATATGATTCATAATCATGACGATCAGCTTCTTAAACGACTTCCTATTCAACAACAGTCACAACATCGTTTCCTCAAGAAGAACCTGAACAAAGACCAGGACCAGGACCGGGACCAGGACCAGGACCGGGAATAGGACCGGGACCAGGACCAGGACCGGGAATAGGACCGGGACCAGGACCAGGACCGGGACCAGGACCAGGACCAGGAAACAACAACAAATAATTCATCAGAAGACGTCTCACGTTACAAACTGGAGTCCTGATCAGCTCCTTAGAGAAGGAAGTATACAGAGTACCTGAAGAGGTAGTATACAGAGTACCTGAAGAGGTAGTATACAGAGTACCTGAGCAGGTAGAGAACAGAGTACCTGAACAGGTAGAGAACAGAGTACCTGAACAGGTAGAGAACAGAGTACCTGAACAGGTAGAGAACAGAGTACCTGAGCAGGTAGAGAACAGAGTACCTGAACAGGTAGAGAACAGAGTACCTGAGCAGGTAGAGAACAGAGTACCTGAACAGGTAGAGAACAGAGTACCTGAACAGGTAGAGAACAGAGTACCTGAACAGGTAGAGAACAGAGTACCTGAACAGGTAGAGAACAGAGTACCTGAACAGGTAGAGAACAGAGTACCTGAACAGGTAGAGAACAGAGTACCTGAACAGGTAGAGAACAGAGTACCTGAACAGGTAGAGAACAGAGTACCTGAACAGGTAGAGAACAGAGTACCTGAGCAGGTAGAGAACAGAGTACCTGAGCAGGTAGAGAACAGAGTACCTGAACAGGTAGAGAACAGAGTACCTGAACAGGTAGAGAACAGAGTACCTGAAGAAACAGAAGAAAACTAGGAGTCGGTTTCACACTGTGTGTGTGTGTGTGTGTGTGTGTGTGTGTGTGTGTGTGTGTGTGTGTGTGTGTGTGTGTGTGTGTGTGTGTGTGTGTGTGTGTGTGTGGAGCTCAAGCTCACAGTGATGTAACTATCAGACAAACATAAATAACTTCTAACAAACTGAGTTTCTTCAGACCAGATGTTGTGAGCTGGTCTGCTCCAGATGTGTCTCCATGACAACATATACATATTTACATATTTACATAAACATGTTTATAGTAGATATGACCTGTAAGTGTATAAATATAAATATTACATCAATCGTCACAGTAGTTGTTCGATGAAGGTGTAAACATTATTATTGAACTTATATCATATTCTATGACATTTTGCACATGAACCTAAAATATCCATCTGCAAAGTAACTTCAGAGTGGAAAAGATACATATTCAAGTGTAGTACATTTATAGTACTTTGTGTTTTACTTTAAAATATAATCATATTCTATATAAATGAGAAATCAGTCATAAAATAATCACTTTCTTTGTGGGTTTATTTTAACTTAAAAAGTATTTCTAGTTTTATCTAAATGTCTCAAAAGGTGGATATTCATTATATTACGTTTAAATGAACCTGGTTGTCTTCAGCCTGATGATGAAGATGATGATGATGATGAAGATGATGATGAAGATGATGATGAAGATGAAGCAAAAGAAAATAAACTTTGTTTCTCTAAAAGTCTAAAAACGGAGGTTTTGTTGCCGTTAGCGACAGCAGATGAAAGGAACACGTCCAGGCTGCTTCTCTGGTTTCTGATCTCAGTGTTGAGCTAACGTTAGCTAACGTTAGCATTCTAATGTTAGCATGCTAACACCAAACAAGGCTCCAGCTGAGGCTGATGGGAAATCTTCTTGTATTGTACTTTATTTATTATGTTCTGTGTCTTATATTTTTATTAGTATTTCATTGACGACGACAACAACTCTTCTGTAACTGTTGAGAATGTAGACGACAATAAAGAGAAGAGCAGTTTACATCGTAGTTTCTACAACGTTTATGATAAACTGAAGGATGAAGTGTTCCTTTATGTGATGAATGTTTTTATTTGTATTGTATTTTTATCGTGTGGTTTTAGTTCCTCCTCCTCCTCCTCCTCCTCCTCCTCCTCCTCCTCCTCCTCCTCCGTGAACTATTCTCCTCAGACTCTAAACGAGTGCGTCTTTATTAATATCTGTTCTTCATCAGCAGCAGATATAATTAGAGATGAGACTCGTCAATCTGCACTTCTTACCTTTTAATTCTCAGCAGATTTAGGATCCCTGAAGTATTCAGATCCTCTACTGAAGTAAAAGTACCACAGCGGTGTAGAAATACACCATCAGCAGTAAGCCCTGCATGTAACGTGAAGTACTAAAAGATATCATGAAACTTCACCAGTAGAGTTCTGACATTAAGGTTTTCTGAAATGTTATGTTTAAATATGCAAATGAGGCATTACGTAATAATAACTTCAGCAGAAATCTACCGACGCAAACAGAAAAAGAAATAAAATAAATGTTTTCTTTCCTCGAGTCTGAAAGAGTCGAGTTATTGAAGAAAAGTAGAACAAAATCTATATCACAATATATATGTTGAATTATATTGCTGAAGTATTAACATGTAAAGAGAATATTAATTGATTCACACACTTTTTTAATCTCACAATGCATAATTTTTTCATCAGAATATTTAATGTGTAAAATCACAAAAGTTTTCAGATCAACAGAACAACAAAAGAGAACAGTTCATCAGATGAACTTTGGAATAGAATAAGAAATATGTAATTGTGTAAATATGAAAATATGAAAATGTATAAATATGTTTGTCTTCATATTTATTCTGGAATCACGTTCTATCCTATTTTTCTATGTAAGAATGTTTTAAAGCTTTGAATGTTAAAATGTGTTAATATGCAACAACAATTATTTTATTAATCTGCTCATCAGAATATTTCTCCAACGAACTGTTGAAGTGACCAAAAGTCCAAAAACTCAAATAAATTAAAAAAGGTAATAAAAACAAATGTTTAACAGATCCATTGAGAATCTCTTGACCTTATTAAATTATTATTTCATTTGTTCTTGGAATATTTTGTAAATATCAAAATATTTTTCACAAAGAAAACATTTCAATTATTTGGTTATTGACAGAAACTGTTCAACTTTGGTGTTATAAATGATATTTATATGATGAAATTGACTACAAACAGCTTTAAAGAAAATAAAAACAAACTCAGAGAAACAAAAGAATCAGAAACATTTCAGCAAAAATATTCTCAAAATATTCTCAAAATATTCTCAAAATATTCTCAAAATATTCTCAACACCAAACAATTCAAACATTCTGTCAAACGTCTCTTTTATATGAACTTCATGATCGTTATGAACCTCATGAAGCGGTCCCTCTCCAGGTTGAGTCCTATGTCGCCGACCAGCAGACCTGATGTGATCGTTGTACTTTTACACTTTAGAGGTCGTCCAGCTGTTTGACTTCAAGGTCAAACTCCTGATGACAACATCTGTACGGAGCTCTGCTTCAAGCACACACACTGAATATGAAATATGAACGGAGTCACAGATTATTATCTTCATCTATACAAAGATAAAAGCTCCTCACAGCGTCCATCAGTCAGAAACAACCAGATTTAAGATCACAGAAATGAGCTGAATGCTCCGAACCCCAACATCAAAGAACAAAGAGACGATTATCAACCAGAAGATACATCTACACATCTCTACTACTACTACTACTACTACTACTACTACTACACATCTCTACTACTACTACTACTACTACTACTACTACTACTACTACTACTACTACTACACATCTCTACTACTACTACAGACCTCCAGAGTTTTAGACTTCATTCTTCTTGGTTCCATCTCCGCTGTCGGAGGTCTGGATGTGGTTCAACTGGTTTCATGACACAGTAAAGAACCACAGAGGAACTAACCGCTAACTAATCACTGCTGCTAACCGCTAACTAACCACTGCTGCTAATCACTAACTCTGTGTGTGTGTGTGTGTGTGTGTGTGTGTGTGTGTGTGTGTGTGTGTGTGTGTGTGTGTGTGTGTGTGTGAGAGAGAGAGACACTCACCTCCTGCAGAAGATCCTCAGGCCGGTGAAGGTCCTGCTGGGGGCCGGGGGAGGTGGCTCTGTGTGGGAGGCTGAGGAGGACGAGGAGGAGGAAGAGGAGGGCCCCTCTCCTCCATCCTGCAGCGAGGAGGTGCTGTGCTGAGCCGGCTGCTCTTCCTCATGCTGCACCTCCTCATGCTGCACCTCCTCATGCTGCACCTCCTCAGGCTGCTGGTCCATGGCTGCTCCTCACAGGCTGCGCTGGTCTGAGGTCAGCAGAGAGACGCCAGACATCCTGACAACTTCTGCCTCAACTTCAGCCCACAGGAAGTAGAGCTTCAGTCCACAGCAGGAAGTAGAGCTTCAGTCCACAGCAGGAAGTAGAGCTTCAGTCCAGAGGAAGTGGCTTCAGTCCAGAGGAACTTTAGTCCACAGCAGGAAGTAGAGCTTCAGTCCAGAGGAACTTTAGTCCACAGCAGGAAGTAGAGCTTCAGTCCAGAGGAGCTTCAGTCCACAGCAGGAAGTAGAGCTTCAGTCCAGAGGAGCTTCAGTCCACAGCAGGAAGTAGCAGCAAAAGAAAAACCAACTGTTGCAGCCGAGTGAGGAAGAAGGAGGAGGGGTGCTTTTCTCTAAACCGGCTTCCTTACTTCCTTGCTTCCTAACTTCCTTCCTTCCTCTCTCTCTCTCTCTTCACGCTCCCAGCCTGAGGAGGCGTCTCTGCTCCTCAGGCTCTCTGAACAGACCTCCTCTTTCTCCTCACGCTCAGCAGCAGATCCAGGAAGTTTGAACCTTGAGAGAAAAACAACAAAGAAGAAGT
>JACSYO010001218.1:2187500-2252591 GCA_016806645.1 Ophiodon elongatus | reverse complement strand
TATGTATATACTATATACATATATATATATATATATATATATATATATGTGAAAAAAAGGACTGGCTGCATTAAAAAAAAATAATATTAACTTTGTCACATCACTTTTAATCTTGGTCTTCCTTAATCATGGAATTGCAGCTCCCATAATGCTTTGGTGGATGTAAACAGGAAGTTTTAAGTTGTACAGTCTATAGGTGTAGGCTGTTACTTGAGCCCATTTTTAAAAACCTATATTTGTTTACATTTTTCACAATAAAAAAAAATGACAAATTACCTATTACCAGTTCCTGTTTGCAATGTAACGCTACCCATGGATGCACAGTGAAATAACACTGCATGACTTTGAAACTGAAGAAAATGTGGGGATTGTCAGGTGAGATCTCCAGCTACAAGCGTCTACGACTTCTAAAGGTGTTTAGGGACGTTTATTTGTTATGGAAAAATGATCTATTACCTTGTGAGTATCACGTCTGTGCTCAGGTTTGAAACATGACTCAGTGAATGAGGCAATCAGCATTAAGGTTGTTTTGAAGTACCTCAATCGCCTCCGAGAGATGAGCGTCATGAGCTGCTGCTGCAACTGCTAACTCTGTTGGTGTCAGCTCAACTGCAAAAAAGCCCTCCATGATGCAATGTATTCCACCCAGGGGTTTTGCTGCTCCAGCGTTAGTTGGTCTGATATGAACTGTTGCTTATGGTGGATTAATAACGTTAGTGTTTGCAACTGCTGTGCAACTGCCTTTAAAACTAGTATCTGCTTGTGTTCCTGTTTCATTACATTACAGCATGTTAAAGAAAATCATTTTAATGATTTTTTATCACAAATGTAAAACAGGAAGTAAACACAATTCGTTATACCTCTTCAGGAGTGTGTTATTCCTGCTCGTGACCTATATGCTCGTGACCCGTGTCCAGTTATGGTGATGTCTTGACAGAAACTATATAGTCCATGGAGTAAGTAAATGGAGACAAATTATTTGCGTTATTACCCTGTGATTTCCACAAATGACCACAGGGACCACTGTTTAGCGATCGCTGCACAGTTACTTGATTAGTTACATGAGCGTGAACAGCGGCCCCTGTGGCCACAAGTGGCGATTACAGGATGATGGTGAATGCTAAAACGTGGTGGAACAGTTCACACTTCACAAAAGAGTGAAATGAAAGGACTCAAAATTTTGCTTGCTAAATTGTGCTAATATTAGCTATCATTAAGACTAGCAGTAGAAGCTAAATCCCATCGAGTAGTGCTGGATTGAGCATGTCTGTATTTTAACGTTTCATATGTAGGCAGGTGAAATTTGATATGACACCAGACACAAAACTATATTCAGGGATCTTTATTTCTCGACTACTCTTTAAAGAATAGAGAAGTGTTAAATTAATTTGGAATGTTCAATTTGTGTTAGATTCAACAAAGATTTTCCGGTACATTGAAAGTTGCACTGAGAACACAAAATCTCACTTCAACACGTTTTACCAATCTTGGTCACTAACCTATAAAGTGCATTCACCAATCTGATGTAATTGACTTAAAGCCTAAACTAACTCAAAGTGCCTTGAAACTTTATCACTCAGTACAAACAATCAGTGCATAACAAGTGCATAAATCCAGTACATGAATAACTGTAGTGGTAGCTCTTTACGTTTTAGCTTGGTGCTAGCTCAAGTGCACATGTGACGACTACAGACAGCCATCCCATACAGCACTGTAGGATGGTCTTAAAATGCTAAACATTATTAGCTTTGCAGTTTGCTCATGTTCTCATGTTTTTACATGTAAATAAAATTCACGCGGAAAACAACTAACGCTCCACCGGTTAGTCACTTGAAACGAAGGATTTTACTTCCTGCTTCGCTCTTTACGTCTCGCTGGCTATCTCTGAAGTACAGTGCCCTCTAGTGGCTTTAGTGGTGACAACATTTTTCCCACTAGGTTACACATATATAAGAGACTGTCACAGTTCAGCTTCCCTTCTCTCCTACCATCAGCTTATTCTGGTCACCCTGGACTTTCCTGGTATTGTGTGTTCTGAAAAATAAATAAAGCCTTCTTCAACGATTCATGTTTTTTGTCATATTGCGTCTGGGTCCTTACCACCCCACTATACAGAGACATGTTTTTTTCTTTCAAAAGTTACATATAGTCCCAGTTTTAATGAGTCTAAACTGCTCTATTTTATTACTCCAATTACATGTGAAATACAAAAGAGGCACTCAATGAAACTGATCATGTCTCGATACAAGATGACCCATAAGCTTGTTTTTGCAATTACCTGAAATTACTACTTTTACAAGAAAGACCAATAGTAACAGTTTGCAATCTAAGTACATCTATAATATTCTCTGTGTGATAAGAGACCATCAAAACATACACCCACTGATGCACATTATCCTCTGACACCTGGCCTCACCCAGGAGCTGCACCTTTTATTTTACTCCCTTGGGGAGACATTAAGATGAGAGTCTGCAGCAGCGAGTTCTCTGTATCAGGTTTATGGAGCAAACAGCCCTGGTGGTGGGTTCAAAAAAACTGATGCAATGGTATTTCTTTTGCATTTACCAATAGTATTAGAAGCATTTTTTTCTAGTGACGAAAAAAAAAAAGATAAAAAAAGCTGCATATTTAAAACCTCTTGGCCAACTAGTTCAGCAGAACAATTTTATTAAAACCATAAAGGTGTATAATAGATCATCTGGGTAAGGGCCAGAGAAAACGGTGTCTTGTATAATTCCTTTGATGAATTGCCTTTTAATATTTATGAAGAGCCATCTCCACAGATTGGTATCAAGTATACTTTGTAGTGAAAGCTATTTGAATGTAATATGAAATGTTTGATGTATACACAAAGCAAAAATATGAATACAGTAATATAAATGACAAGAAACAATCTCAGTTTGTTTACTTCATTATGACATTTATTGAGCAAATGCTGCTGGGAAATTGTTCATTATGAGTAAAGTCATGGGATTGCAAACAGTAGCACCTCATTTATTTCTGTATTTAAATTCAAGTCCACCCTATGCCTACGAGAATGCACGAATCTACGCATTTACAGTTGATTTATTTTTCAGTTGCACTCAAGTAAACATAACAGACACAGATAAAAAGCATGTTTAAGGCTAAGAGTTTCTTCAGGTTTGTTAAGCTTTAACTGGATGGATATGGTAATGTATTTATCATATCGCTGCCCGTCTCTTTCTTCTCTGTATGTGTTGTATTTGTTGTCAGTTTCTATTTGGCTCAGTTGGTATCTTCATATCAAGTAAGGCTTCTTCAGTAGATCAAGTGTCTGTATAGAGGACCCCCTACCCTTCACCCTCTCAACGACTTCACTTAAACTCCAAAAACCTATCAACTTGAGTAATATTTCTCTCACTGCATTTATTCCTTTTACATATTTACTCTTTTTACAGTGTATGTCTACCATACATACAGAAGAGAGGAAGGTTCTCCCCTCTCCTGAGCTAGCATGCAGAGACCCCATCCCTCCCGTGAGCTCGCCCCGTGAACTGCAGAAAGAAAGAAAAAGAGGATAAAATGTCTCAGTCGCTAGCTCCTCACCGCGTCTGTAGCAAAGCTGTCACTCAACATGCATTTTTGAAACTTGTAGCATTTAAGTTTTGGCTTCTTTCTATGATTTGTTTGTATGGCTGCGAGTGGTTATCTTTATTACATTGCTCTAGCTGTATGATTTTTTCTTTTGCAATGTTAGTTCTGTGTTGATTGCTTGATCCGTGTCCTCCACCTCCGCTGGATCGGCCGCCCAGAGTCTGCTCATTCGCCCTCGGTCACCTGCTTGATGGACTGGGTGGAGTGCTTCTCCGTCTTCTTGGTGGAGACCAGCGTCTCCTGCATCAGCTCCTCAACCTCTTCCTTCATCGTCTCGGTCACGGTGATGGATTTGGTGACGTGCTTGGATCCGTCTTCTCCGGTGGTGATCGTCTCCACGGTTTTGGTGATCACCACTTTTTGGCTCCCATCGTCCTCGACGGGACTTTCGTCCACGCCGTTAGCGATCACGTCGTCGACTTCTTTCCCCTCGTCCTTCTTCTCTTTCTCTTCTGGGCTGCTCTTGTCGACATCGTCATTCATGGCAACGTCTTTCTTTTCTGCGCTCTTCTCAATTGTTGGGTCGCTCTTTTTCTCTGGTTTATCTTCAGCAGCTTTAGGGGCCTCAGGCTTGGCGGTCTTTGGGGATTCAGCTCTTGGAGACTCTGGTTTTGGGGAGTCTGACTTGGGGGACTCGGTTTTTGGGGAGCTGGGTTTTGGGGATCCAGCCTTAGGTGAGCCTTCTTTGGGGGATTCAGACTTAGGAGATGCAGACTTGGGAGAAACAGTCTTAAGGGAATCAGGTCTAGGTGATTCAGACTTAGGGGACTCAGGTCTAGGTGATGCAGACTTAGGGGACTCAGGTCTAGGTGATTCAGACTTGGGGGATACAGCTTTAGGGGATTCAGACTTGGGGGATCCAGCTTTAGGGGATTCAGACTTGGGGGATCCAGCTTTAGGGGATTCAGACTTGGGAGATCCAGCTTTAGGGGATTCAGACTTGGGGGATCCAGGCTTTGGGGATTCAGACTTTAGAGAATCTGGTTTTGATACCTCGGTTTTGGCAGCTTCTTCCTTCTTGGCCTCTGGCTTTGCAGCTTCAGTTTTTGCAGCTTCAGTTTTTGGAGCTTCGGTTTTTGGAGCTTCTGTTTTGGCTACAGCTTCTTCTGCTTTTTCATCTTTTAACTTCTTCTCGTCTTTTTCGCTTTTTTTGTCTTTGTCCGCATCCTCTTTTTCCTCTTTCTCATCCCCGCTTTTGGATGCTTTATCACTACCTGCATCTTCATCCTGATCACCATCCTCCTCTTCAGCACAAGCTTCCTCTTCTTCTTTGTCTCCGGCCTTCTCTTTGTCAGGAGAGGCTTTAGACTCTGGAGCTTTGGAGCACAAGACTGTCTCCTCAACTTCCTCCTCTCCCTCTTCTCCATCTTCTTCATCACCTCCCTCCTCATCCTTCCCCTTTTCTCCCTCATCCTCTTCTTCCTTTACTTCTTCTTCACCCCCTTCTCCTTCACCCTCTTCTTCCTCATCGCCACCTTTTCCATCCTCCTCTTCCTCCTTAGCGGGTTCGCTAGAGCTAACTTTGGCTTCAGTGGCGGCTACAACTTCCTCCTCCTCGCCCTCGCCCTCTTCCTCTTCCCCCTCCTCTTCCTCACCCTCATCTCTTTCCCCTCCAAGTGTGGCAGACAGCTCTTGTGCTATTTCCGCCAGGGCCTCGTCTATGTCTAACTTCTCATCTTCAACCTTTGTCTCTTCGATGATCTCGTCCACAAACTTGTGGTGCACCTTCAGCTTGGGAGTGTCTGATTTAGCCTTAGAGATTTTGGTGGGGGTGACCACCTGACGATAAGGGTAAGTGCTGAAGTGGGTCTCCTCACCCTCTAGGAGATTCCTGAGGACAGCAAATGTATACATAATGTATTTAGTGATCCCTTTCGGTACAGAAAAGGGTACCGTTTATATGAAATGACTGTGAATGTTACTTCTGCTTCTTGAAAAATGTAAATTGCATGTCAATATATCGGTTACCTGTATGCAGCGATTTCAATGTCCAAGGCCATCTTGACATTGAGCAGGTCCTGGTACTCACGCAGGTGACGAGCCATCTCCCATTTTGTGCTCTTGAGCTCATTATCCAGCTGGTGAATTGTCTCCTGAGAAAACAGAGCAGTACACAATACAAGGTTGATTAAGTACAACAAGATCATACGCTGAGCAAAGATACGTCCTCTTTGGCAGATTAATTCATGAATCTTTGAATTTCACCTTCATTGATTACCAAGATTTGTGGCAAAATCTTTACAAAGACTTCCAAAACATTTTTACGAATTTACCTTTAAATTAAACTGAACCTGTGTCAAATCATCCATCTTTTAATTGCCGTGCACATTTGTATAAACTCTGTGGACTAAGTGCTTTAATATAATATGACGCAACTCAGCATTCATTCATGTTGAAGGCCTCTCTCTCTCAACGACAGCCTCCACTCTTGTCAATGCACCCCCGCACCCACCCCAAAACCTCAGTGGTGTGATGTAATCATACAGCATCGACCCATGCCTCTGACTAAGCAATACTGTGAGGGAGAGGGGGGAGGGACGAGGGGGAGTCTGCTGCTGCTGCAGTGTCTCCCTTTAACCATGTCCTGACACTTGGCGAGTGATTTGTAAAGGAAGTCAGCGGTTGGAACGTGGAAGCGCAATGATGCGCTCATAGTGGTCATTATACAGCAGAACAATGTTTCAACACAGGATCTAAATGATTATTATGGTTTAGAAAAGAAATCAATCCGTTTGTCTTTTATTAATTCAGTCTGCTATTTGTATGTCCCCCAGATAAAAACTGCGTCACACTAAGCGATACGAAAAATGAAACATGCAGTGCAATTAGCAATATATACATCGCCACCATAGCAACTCAAACCCCAATTAATAGGTTTTTTTTCAAACGCAAAAACATTGACGTGAACATCAAATAAGTATCATATCAATAATTTTAAAGTGTATTCAAACTATGTTTTCCGCTCTTTACGCACGGCTCCGTGGCTGTTATACCTGCAAGCCGGACAGATCGCTGTTGTGGCGGTCCTCGATGTCATTCAGCTGCCTCTCCAGCGAGTCTCTTGTCCCGCGGATGGACTCCAACTCCACGGTCTTGGACTGCAGCTGGCGGCGGTAGTCGGATATCTCATCACGGGCGGACTTGATGGCGTCCTTGTTCTGCTCCGCGGCATCGGTGAGCTTGGAGAAGCGGCACATGAACAAATTCTCCACCTGCTGCAGGTTCTGGTTGGAGTGGCCCTCCAGCTCGCAGCGGATCTCCCGCAGAGCCTCGGTGATGTCCGTCTTCTTGAGTTCTTTCCTCTCCACGGTCACCTGAGACGCCTGGACCTGGGCGATGAGGTCGCTCACCTCTTCCTCGTGGTTGTTGCGGATGAAGGCGATCTCATCCTGCAGCGACTGAACTTTCTTATCCAACTCAGACTTCATCAACTCGGAGTCGCTCGTGTCCTTCTTCAGGATGCGGATTATGGCCTCTGTCTCCTCCCGGATGCGAGCCTCTTCGTCGAAGCGGTCCGTGAGCCGCTGAATGTCTTCCTCGATGTGGTCGGTGTCGAGCTGGATTTGTGTCTTGTCATGATGGATCTGCTCCAGAATGGAGCGCAGCTCCTGCAGCTCCTGGTCGTAGTGGTCACCCAGCTGGGAGCGTGACACCTGCTTCTGCCGCAGTGCCTGGATCTCGTCCTCGATCTGCTTGTTCTGCTGCTCCAGGTAGTGCACCTTGTCGATGTAAACAACAAACCGGTCGTTGAGCCCCTGAAGTTGCTCTTTCTCATTCGATCGCTTGTTTTCTCCGTTCAGGATGGAGGTTTGGCTATAATCAACGCTGTCGGCGGAGCTGAAAACCCGAGATACCGGCATGTTCACGCTCCTTTTGTAGGACGAGGTCATGGTGGAGCCGGGGGTTGCCCGGGACCAAGACTTGGAGCGAAAGCCGCTGGAGGGGGTGCTGCTGGAGCGGCTGTAGCCGTAGCCGGTCGTCCGAGTATCCATAATTCTTCTGAAGGGGCTCCCTACCGTGTCCACCGGGTAACTCATCCGGTCAGACTCTGATGTGCGCCGGAATGCAGGGAGAGACGGTGCGAAGGGTGAAGGCGTGGGTCGAGTTTGTATGTGGGTGTGTGAGTGTTATATGTGTGTGTGTGCAGGTGGAGGGTGTATGGCTCACAGCGAATGAGACCTCCTTCGCCTGCGCCTTATATATCTGAGGCTCTGTCGCTGACAAGGCAATTCCAAGCAGTTTTGTTTCGTCCATTGATTGAAGGGAGGGGAGGGCGCATCCCCCCCAGGCCGTCTGCTAATGGTCCCCGGTCCCTCTCCGTCTGAACCACGTGGGCTGCCGGCGCTACTTGGGTGTCCGATTGAGATAGATAGATACAAAAAGAGATAGCTAGATAACTAGCTAGATAGATGGCATCACTAATTTTAAAATGAAAAAATATATATTTTCTCCTTTTCTTCAAAATTACGTAACTGGTCCAAACAATACTTGTTGAGTTGGTCTCGTCGCTTCAGCACCACGGACAGCGACCAGCAAAACACCAGTCAGTGGTTTCCAGCTGAAACACTTTCTCTGATGAAATGACAGCAGTGTTTTTCTGACAGCTCAATGAAGTGAACTATGGATGCATGAACTTCAACTACCACACAATTAATTTGTGTTTATTTGTTTGTTAGTTTATTTGTAATTTGTATGAAAGTCTAAGGACTGCGAAGACGTTGCCTTGCCTTGTCTCTTTAACTTCCCACAACCAGGAGGTTACACCAAGTGATCCTGTGATTGTGGTGGCAGGAGTTAGCACACTGTTCTATTAATGGTAGAGATACCTATTAATATAGGTATTCATCATTTGTGCTTTAACTTTTAAAGTGACAAAACTGTAATGCTGCATGGCAGGGAGATTGATAATCCAATGTCTGACTAGATAATTAAAAACTTTAATGTTGAATGTATTTCTGTTTAATAGAACTCAGATCCATTCATTGTTTCATGAATTGAATCGTTAATGTCAAGAAACTAATTTGAATTTCACCATTTATTCATTTTGGATCAACTTCAGTGAAACAAAAAAGAGCAAATGTTCATCAAAACTTTGAATGGAATCATTTGTACAGCCTACATGTGGATTTTCTTTTACCTGCAGAGCGTTGTTATACTGGGACATTTTCCATTCTGTTGTATGGACGAATACACATTCTTATTTTATATTCCCGCACAGCTTTACTGTATAGTGTTTTGTACATTTGAACACCAGCTGAAGCTAAAAAGGAGAAAGAGGAAGGAAAAGCAGCCAAACCGGAAGCTGCAGAAGAAAACAGCACAAAGGGTAAAAAGTAAGCCAGTAGCTTCAGAAAGCTTCAATCATGACCGTCCATTAGCTCGATAACCAGTAGCGGCATTCTACGCTATCCTCTCAAATCTGCTTGTTAACATAGTTCTCAATAAAACAGTCCAATAGCCATTTACAGCAACAAATCAAGGTTAACTGCTTGCCAATATCAAGATAGTTCATAAAGGTCTGTTTGCACATGTCCTGATGAGTGTAATATGTGTAATTCCTGGGTGCAAACAGGAGTGCGTGAGATTCTGGTGGTTTAATAAACACCTCTTAAAGCCATGTGTATCATTGATTTTGTGAGTGGTGAACCATAAACAAGTTCTGATTTCACTTTTAACATCACAAGTCTCTGCAAACACATCTGTTTTGTAATGACCTCGCCACCAGTGCTTGGTGCAGAAATGGGAGCATGTGTCAATCTACTAATTCCTCGTTTCCCAGTCACTCAGGTCATTAGGAACACTGTCAGTGACTCGTTACAAACAAATTCAAGAGCAAAGCGGATCCATAAAACAAACCCTCCTAAACTATTTTAGTTAGGACATTCAGACACTATATATATTTTAAATAATATAGATAAATATATATATATATATATATATATATATATATATACGTGAAAAAAAGGACTGGTTGCATTACACATTACTTTTAATCTTGGTCTTCCTTAATCGTGGAATTGCAGCTCCGATAATGCTTTGGTGGATGTAAACACAAAGTTTAATGTTGTACAGTCTATATGTGTAGGCTGTTACTTGAGCCCATTTTTAAAAACCTATATTTGTTTACATTTTGGCACAATAAAAAAAATGACGAATTACCTATTACCAGTTCCTGTTTGCAATGTAACGCTACCCAAGGATGCACAGTGAAATAACACTGCATGACTTTGAAACTGTAGAAAACGTGGGTATTGTCAGGTGAGTTCTGCAGCTACTAGCGTCTACGACTTCTAAAGGCGTTTAGGGACGTTTATTTGTAATGGAAAAATAATCTATTACCTTGTGAGTATCACGTCTGTGCTCAGGTTTGAAACATGACTCAGTGAATGAGGCAATCAGCATTAAGGTTGTTTTGAAGTACCTCAATCGCCTCCGAGAGATGAGCGTCATGAGCTGCTGCTGCAACTGCTAACTCTGTTGGTGTCAGCTCAACTGCAAAAAAGCCCTCCATGATGCAATGTATTCCACCCAGGGGTTTTGCTGCTCCAGTGTTAGTCTGTCTGATATGACCTGTTGCTTATGGTGGATTATTAACGTTAGTGTTTGCAACTGCTGTGCAACTGCATGCCTTTAAAACTCGTTTCTGTTTGTGTTCCTGTTTCATTACATTACAGCATGTTAAAGAAAATCATTTTAATGATGGAGTAAGAGAAAGTGGAGGCAAATTATTTGCGTTATTACCCTGTGATTTCCACAAATGACCACAGGGACCGCTGTTTAGCGATCGCTGCACAGTTACTTGATTAGTTACCTGAGCGTGACACACTCACCTGCCCACCCTACTGCACCCACTTCCTTCAGTATTTAGGTCACAGCTTCAAACACATTCACTGCCAGACCCTCCAGCAAAATACCCATGGACTGTTTTCCCGTTGCCGACCCTGCCTGTTTTGGACTTCCCCGACTTGCTCCTGTCCTGGAAAACCGCCATCACCTTCTGTCCCCGACCACGGTAACTGCCCCAGCTTCCCTGGGCTTCTGTCAGCCCTTCCCCCTGACGGCTTGGCCTTTTCCCAAAGTGGGCGTTCTCCCTGTAACCTGACCCCGGTCTGTCCTGGTATTGTGTGTTCTGCAAATAAATAAAGCTTCTTCAACGATTCACGGTTTCTGTCCTATTGTGTCTAGGTCCTTACCACCCCCGTTACAGAGACATGTTTTTTTCTTTCAAAAGTTACATAGTTCCAGTTTTAATAGGTCTAAACTGAGACAAAGTGACTGATTGCCAGATGAAGGCACACATACACACAAACACACACACACACAGTAGCTAAGAGTATGCCATTTACGGTAATTGCATGTTTTTAACAGACAAACTAAGAGAAATGATAATGTTGACTCTGATGTGAAAGTCTGCTCTATTTTATTACTCCAATTACATGTGAAATACAAAAAAGGCACTCAATGAAACTGATCATGTCTCGATACAAGATGACCCATAAGCTTGTTTTTGCAACTACCTGAAATTACTACTTTTACACGAAAGACCAGTCGTATCAGTTTGCAATCTGGTTCACAAGTACATCTATAATATTCTCTGTGTGATAAGAGACCATCCAAACATACACCCACTGATGCAAATTATCCTCTGACACCTGGCCTCACCAGCTGCTATGTTATTTTACTCCCTTGGGAGATATTAAGATGAGAGTCTCCAGCAGCGAGTTCTCTGTATCAGGTTTGTGGTGCAAACAGCCCTGGTGGTGGGTTTACAAAAATTTGATGCCGTGGTATTTCTTTTGAATTTACCAATAGCATTAGAAGCATGTTTTAATGCTGACAAAAAAAAAAAGATAAAAAAAACTGTATATTTAAAACCTCCCGGCAAACTAGTTCAGCAGAACAATTTTATTTGAATCTAATGAAATATCTTTCAGCAATAACCATAAACCCAAAAATAAATCTTGCCCATCCTTTTAGCATTGTCAGACAAACCTTATCGCACTCAAACTTTTTTATATTAGATTAGATGAAATACTTTCTTGGGTGATGACTTTATTCTTTTTCAAATTACATCATTTTTCAGATTCAATTTTGAGGTATTTAAGAGCTGCTTTCGATGATGAAGTTATTTTGGTCTGACTATCAATCATGAATCTTAATACAGCATTATATTATACACATTTATGTGACCGGTAGAACTTCATCTGGTTAAGTGAAATCCATAAAGGTGTATAATAGATCAACTGGGGAAGGGCCAGATAAAACTGTGTCTTGTGTAATTCCTTTGATGAATTGCCTTTTAATATTTCTTAATAGCCATCTCCACACATTGGTATCAAGTATACTTTGTAGTGAAAGCTATTTGAATGTAATATGTAATGTTTGATGTGTACACAAAGACAAAATATGAAAACAGTAATATAAATGACAAGAAACAATCTCTGTTTTTTTTACTTCATTATGACATTTATTGAGCAAATGCTGCTGGGAAATTGTTCATTATGAGTAAAGTCATGGGATTGCAAACAGTAGCACCTCATTTATTTCTGTATTTAAATTCAAGTCCACCCTATGCATACGAGAATGCACGAATCTACGCATTTACAGTTGATTTATTTTTCAGTTGCACTCAAGTAAACATAACAGACACTGATAAAAAGCATGTTTAAGGCTAAGAGTTTCTTCAGGTTTGTTAAGCTTTAACTGGATGGATATGGTAATGTATTTATCATATCGCTGCCCGTCTCTTTCTTCTCTGTATGTGATGTATTTGTTGTTAGTTTCTTTTTGGCTCAGTTGGTATCTTCACATGTCAAGTAAGGGTTCTTCAGTAGAGCAAGTGTCTGTGTAGAGGACCCCCTACCCTTCACCCCCTCAACCCCTTCACTTAAACTCCAAAAACCTCTCAACTTGAATAATATTTCTATCACTGCATTTATTCCTTTTACATATTTACTCTTTTTACAGTGTATGTCTACCATACATACAGAAGAGAGGAAGGTTCTCCCCTCTCCTGAGCTAGCATGCAGAGACCCCCTCCCTCCCGTGAGCTCGCCCCGTGAACTGCAGAAAGAAAGAAAAAGAGGATAAAATGTCTCAGTCGCTAGCTCCTCACCGCGTCTGTAGCAAAGCTGTCACTCAACATGCATTTTTGAAACTTGTAGCATTTAAGTTTTGGCTTCTTTCTATGATTTGTTTGTATGGCTGCGAGTGGTTATCTTTATTACATCGCTCTAGCTGTATGATTTTTCTTTTGCAATGTTAGTTCTGGGTTGATTGCTTATCTCCGTGTCCTCCACCTCCGCTGGATCGGCCGCCCAGAGTCTGCTCATTCGCCCTCGGTCACCTGCTTGATGGACTGGGTGGAGTGCTTCTCCGTCTTCTTGGTGGAGACCAGCGTCTCCTGCATCAGCTCCTCAACCTCTTCCTTCATCGTCTCGGTCACGGTGATGGATTTGGTGACGTGCTTGGATCCGTCTTCTCCGGTGGTGATCGTCTCCACGGTTTTGGTGATCACCACTTTCTGGCTCCCATCGTCCTTGACGGGACTTTCGTCCACGCCGTTAGCGATCACGTCGTCGACTTCTTTCCCCTCGTCCTTCTTCTCTTTCTCTTCTGGGCTGCTCTTGTCGACATCGTCATTCATGGCAACGTCTTTCTTTTCTGCGCTCTTCTCAATTGTTGGGTCGCTCTTTTTCTCTGGTTTATCTTCAGCAGCTTTAGGGGCCTCAGGCTTGGCAGTCTTTGGGGATTCAGCTCTTGGAGACTCTGGTTTTGGGGAGTCTGACTTGGGGGACTCGGTTTTTGGGGAGCTGGGTTTTGGGGATCCAGCCTTCGGTGAGCCTTCTTTGGGGGACTCAGACTTAGGAGATGCAGACTTGGGAGAAACAGTCTTAAGGGAATCAGGTCTAGGTGATCCAGACTTAGGGGACTCAGGTCTAGGTGATTTAGACTTAGGGGACTCAGGTCTAGGTGATTCAGACTTAGGGGACTCAGGTCTAGGTGATTCAGACTTAGGGGACTCAGGTCTGGGTGATTCAGACTTGGGGGATACAGCTTTAGGGGATTCAGACTTGGGGGATCCAGCTTTAGGGGATTCAGACTTGGGGGATCCAGCTTTAGGGGATTCAGACTTGGGAGATCCAGCTTTAGGGGATTCAGACTTGGGGGATCCAGCTTTAGGGGATTCAGACTTGGGAGATCCAGCTTTAGGGGATTCAGACTTGGGGGATCCAGCTTTAGGGGATTCAGACTTGGGGGATCCAGGCTTTGGGGATTCAGACTTTAGAGAAACTGGTTTTGATACCTCGGTTTTGGCAGCTTCTTCCTTCTTGGCCTCTGGCTTTGCAGCTTCAGTTTTTGCAGCTTCAGTTTTTGGAGCTTCGGTTTTTGGAGCTTCTGTTTTGGCTACAGCTTCTTCTGCTTTCTCATCTTTTAACTTCTTCTCGTCTTTTTCGCTTGTTTTGTCTTTGTCCGCATCCTCTTTTTCCTCTTTCTCATCCCCGCTTTTGGATGCTTTATCACTACCTGCATCTTCATCCTGATCACCATCCTCCTCTTCAGCACAAGCTTCCTCTTCTTCTTTGTCTCCGGCCTTCTCTTTGTCAGGAGAGGCTTTAGACTCTGCAGCTTTGGAGCACAAGACTGTCTCCTCAACTTCCTCCTCTCCCTCTTCTCCATCTTCTTCATCACCTCCCTCCTCATCCTTCCCCTTTTCTCCCTCATCCTCTTCTTCCTTTACTTCTTCTTCACCCCCTTCTCCTTCACCCTCTTCTTCCTCATCGCCACCTTTTCCATCCTCCTCTTCCTCCTTAGCGGGTTCGCTAGAGCTAACTTTGGCTTCAGTGGCGGCTACAACTTCCTCCTCCTCGCCCTCGCCCTCTTCCTCTTCCCCCTCACCCTCTGCTTCCTCCCCATCTCTTTCCTCTTCCCCCTCCTCTTCCTCACCCTCATCTCTTTCCCCTCCGAGTGTGGCAGACAGCTCCTGTGCTATTTCCGCCAGGGCCTCGTCGATGTCTAACTTCTCATCTTCAACCTTTGTCTCTTCGATGATCTCCTCCACAAACTTGTGGTGCACCTTCAGCTTGGGAGTGTCTGATTTAGCCTTAGAGATTTTGGTGGGGGTGACCACCTGACGATAAGGGTAAGTGCTGAAGTGGGTCTCCTCACCCTCTAGCAGATTCCTGAGGACAGCAAATGTATACATAATGTATTTAGTGATCCCTTTTGGTCCAGAAAAGGGTACCGTTTATATGAAATGACTGTGAATGTTATTTATTCTTCTTAAAAAATGTAAATTGCATGTCAATATATCGGTTACCTGTATGCAGCGATTTCAATGTCCAAGGCCATCTTGACATTGAGCAGGTCCTGGTACTCACGCAGGTGACGAGCCATCTCCCATTTGGTGCTCTTGAGCTCATTATCCAGCTGGTGAATTGTCTCCTGAGAAAACAGAGCAGAACACAATACAAGGTTGATTAAGTACAACAAGATCATACGCAGAGCAAAGCTGTGTTCTCTTTGGAAAATTAATTTATGTATCTTTGAATGTCACCTTCATTGTTTACCAAGACTGGCAAAAGCTTTACAAAGACTTCCAAAACATTTTTACGAATTTACCTTTAAATTAAACTGAACCTGTGTCAAATCATCCATCTTTTAATTGCCGTGCACATTTGTATAAACTCTGTGGACTAAGTGCTTTAATATAATATGACGCAACTCAGCATTCAATCATGTTGAAGTCCCTTTTTTCTCAAGGACAGCCTCCACTCTTGTCAATGCACCCCCGCACCCACCCCAAAACCTCCGTGGTGTGATGTAATGATACAGCATCGACCCATGCCTCTGACTAAGCAATACTGTGAGGGAGAGGGGAGAGGGAGGAGGGGGAGTCTGCTGCTGCTGCAGTGTCTCCCTTTAACCATTTCCTGACACTTGGCGTGTGATTTGTAAAGGAAGTCAGCGGTTGGAATGTGGAAGCGCAATGATGCGCTCATAGTGGTAATTACTCAGCAGAACACAGGATCTAAATGATTATTATGGTTTAGAAAATAAATAAATCCGTTTGTCTTTTATTAAGTCAGTCTGCTATTTTTATGTCCCCCAGATAAAAACTGCGTCACACTAAGCGATACGAAAAATGAAACATGCAGTGCAATTAACAATCTATACATCGCCACCATAACAACTCAAACCGCCGATTAATATATTTTTTTTTCAAACACAAAAAACATTAACGTGAACATCAAATAAGTATCATATCAATAATTTTAAAGTGTATTCAAACTATGTTTTCCGCTCTTTACGCACAGCTCCGTGGCTGTTATACCTGCAAGCCGGACAGATCGCTGTTGTGGCGGTCCTCGATGTCATTCAGCTGCCTCTCCAGCGAGTCTCTTGTCCCGCGGATGGACTCCAACTCCACGGTCTTGGACTGCAGCTGGCGGCGGTAGTCGGATATCTCATCACGGGCGGACTTGATGGCGTCCTTGTTCTGCTCCGCGGCATCGGTGAGCTTGGAGAAGCGGCACATGAACAAATTCTCCACCTGCTGCAGGTTCTGGTTGGAGTGGCCCTCCAGCTCGCAGCGGATCTCCCGCAGAGCCTCGGTGATGTCCGTCTTCTTGAGTTCTTTCCTCTCCACGGTCACCTGAGACGCCTGGACCTGGGCGATGAGGTCGCTCACCTCTTCCTCGTGGTTGTTGCGGATGAAGGCGATCTCATCCTGCAGCGACTGAACTTTCTTATCCAACTCAGACTTCATCAACTCGGAGTCGCTCGTGTCCTTCTTCAGGATGCGGATTATGGCCTCTGTCTCCTCCCGGATGCGAGCCTCTTCGTCGAAGCGGTCCCTGAGCCGCTGAATGTCCTCCTCGATGTGGTCGGTGTCGAGCTGGATTTGCGTCTTGTCATGATGGATCTGCTCCAGAATGGAGCGCAGCTCCTGCAGCTCCTGGTCATAGTGGTCACCCAGCTGGGAGCGTGACACCTGCTTCTGCCGCAGTGCCTGGATCTCGTCCTCGATCTGCTTGTTCTGCTGCTCCAGGTAGTGCACCTTGTCGATGTAAACAACAAACCGGTCGTTGAGCCCCTGAAGTTGCTCTTTCTCATTTGATCGCTTGTTTTCTCCGTTCAGGATGGAGGTTTGGCTATAATCAACGCTGTCGGCGGAGCTGAAAACCCGGGATACCGGCATGTTCACGCTCCTCTTGTAGGACGAGGTCATGGTGGAGCCGGGGGTTGCCCGGGACCAAGACTGGGAGCGAAAGCCGCTGGAGGGGGTGCTGCTGGAGCGGCTGTAGCCGTAGCCGGTCGTCCGAGTATCCATAATTCTCCTGAAGGGGCTCCCTACCGTGTCCACCGGGTAACTCATCCGGTCAGACTCTGATGTGTGCCGGAATGAAGGGAGAGACGGTGCGAAGGGTGAAGGCGTGGGGCGAGTTTTTATGTGGGTGTGTGAGTGTTATGTGTGTGTGTGTGTGTGTGTGCGTGTGTGTGCAGGTGGAGGGTGTATGGCTCACAGCGAATGAGACCTCCTTCGCCTGCGCCTTATATATCTGAGGCTCTGTCACTAACAAGGCAATTCCAAGCAGTTTTGTTTCGTCCATTGATTGAAGGGAGGGGAGGGCGCATCCCTCCCAGGCCGTCTGCTAATGGTCCGGGGTCCCGCTCCGTCTGAACCACGTGGGCTGCCGGCGCTACGTGGGTGTCCGATTGAGATAGATAGATACAAAAAGAGATAGCTAAATAACTATCTAGATAGATGGCATCACTAATTTTATAATGAAAAATATATATATATTTTCTCCTTTTCTTCAAAATTACGTAACTGGTCCAAACAATCCTTGCTGAGTTGGTCTCGTCGCTTCAGCACCACGGACAGCGACCAGCAAAACACCAGTCAGTGGTTTCCAGCTGAAACACTTTCTCTGATGAAATGACAGCAGTGTTTTTCTGACAGCTCAATGAAGTGAACTATGAATGCATGAACTTCAACTACCACACAATTACTTTTTGTTTGTTTGTTTGTTTGTAATTTGTATGAAAGTCGAAGGACTGCGAAGACGTTGCCTTGCCTTGTCTCTTTAACTTCCCACAACCAGGAGGTTACACCAAGTGATCCTGTGATTGTGTTGGCAGGAGTTAGCACACTGTTCTATGAATGGTAGAGATACCTATTAATATAGATATTCATCATTTGTGCTTTAACATTTAAAGTGAAAAAAGAGTAATGCTGCATGGCAGGGAGATTGATATTCCAATTTCTGACTAGATAATTAAAAACTTTAATGTTGAATGTATTTCTGTTTAATAGAACTCAGATCCATTCATTGTTTCATGAATTGAACCGTTAATGTCAAGAAACTAATTTGAATTTCGCCATTTATTCATTTTGGATGAACTTTGGTGAAATAAAAAAGAGCAAATGTTCATCAAAACTTTGAATAGAATCATTTTAACAGCCTACATGTGGATTTTCTTTTACCTGCAGAGCGTTGTTATACTGGGACATTTTCCATTCTGTTGTATGGACGAATACACATTCTTATTTTACATTCCCGCACAGCTTTACTGTATAGTGTTTTGTACATTTATACACCATACTGGCACACATGCACACACTTTCCCTCCAGCTATCTGTGGGATTCTCACTATCGGAGGTGCAAAGCCACATGGGATTGTTGCTTTTCCATCCATTTGCTGAGACATTTCCCCTCTGAACTGCAAAGCGTCAGTGGGGCCGCCCAACTAGTGGCTCAGCCTCACCGACAGGCTATTGATCTCCCATCAATCTTGATGCTTCGCTCTAATCTAGGGTCTCTCCGGTAAATGCGGAAACGATTACCAATTGTTGGAGGGGATGCAGCAAAAACAGCTGCATTAATGCATTTTGAGGACCCATAACTTCATGACATGTTTAATCCTGTCAAAATGATCCCTTCTCTACAGGTGCGGCCGCACTATAAATCTTGAAAACAGTGATTGACATACATGTTGCATTTCTTGTGATTATTCATGCTACAGTAGTCAAGTGGCAATTCTTCCACTTCTGAAATTAAATTCCTGACAAAAATAAATAAGTCATACCTATAAATGGCTGCTTGTTATGGATGTAGCATGTGAGTAGAGAACCTTCTATGCTTTTCAACACTGAATTAGACATTGGCCATCAATCACCTGCTACATTTTTTGTCCCACTCATTGGCTTTCCACTGCGAGCTTTAGTCAAGCAGAGCTAATGCATCAAGCATGGCCCATTTTAGATTGCTCCTGAGACAGAAAGGCAGAGAGAGAGAGAGAGAGAGAGAGAGAGAGAGAGAGAGAGAGAGAGAGAGAGAGAGAGAAAAATAGAAAGAGAGCTAGACAGAGAGGGAGGGAGAGACGACCACAATGACTTTCTCCTCCTGATATGTATTATAAATGCTTTTACTCCAGCAGCCCCACCCACGATCTCCTGGCACGCTAACGTTACAGTGTCCTTGACCACTGCTCCGTGACTTTCTCTGTGCAGGTTGCAGGGGTTTTGGACGCATATATTTAACTGTCGGGCCTTTCACTCAGTAATTTAAGGTGCTTTTGGACGCCCTATGAGGGACGACGGCGGTGGTGTGATGTACACGGTGGCGTGACAGATGTGTGGGTTGGGCAAAAAACAGGGGAGTCATTCAACATCAGTTCTGGGCTCCAGCGCACTGCAGAAGGGTTGGAGTGTTTTCAAATGGCACTGCAGCAGAAATAGACTCTGGCAAAAGCAGAAGAGCCCATCCCAGTCAGCCCTAGTCTGTCCCAGCTTCTAACCTCCAGAGGCCAGTCCACCGAGAGCGCATTCTCCTTGGAATGTGTTGAAGGCAGGAGTGTCTTTAGGTGACATGGTGCAGGGATATTTTGTTCTACATGCCGATACAGAGAATACAAGGACAGCGTGACCTTTTGTGCAGCTGAGTGGCACATATAAGTGGCAGCGTTGCAATGTTTGTTAATAGCAGTATAATAATGCATATATGACAGATGGGGCACATATTCCAAAAGCGTTCTTTGATAATCAACAGTCAGTAGGTTCAGGGCCGTAGCCAGGATTTCAGAAATACTAAGGTCGTGAGTAACCACAAAAAGTTTCTAAAATCTTTTGGATTACTATCATTTTCCAGCAGATTCTGGTTGAGAAAATACTGACATTCTTAGTTCCCATAAAAAGAATATGGAATACATGACCTCAGTGTCCTAGCTATGGTCCTAAATAGCATTTCCTCTGATTTAAAGCGATACTTTGTAACTTTTGCTTAGCAGCAGCCCCTGTGACCACAAGCGATAACTATGGGATAATGGTAAATATGGTATACACGATGAAACGCTAAATAAATTTGGCAAACTAATTCATTAATGTTTCTTCTTACACAGTGATGTTACTAAGTATAAGCACATTCTGTTTATTGCATTTGCTCAAGTAAAGTTTTGAATGCAGAACTTTTATTTGCAATAGAGTATACTGTGGTATTGCAACTTACGGATCTGACTTAAGGATCTGAATACGTCCGTTTTGTTCCAATTCATCTTAAAAGGGTTGGATGGAGAACATCATTTCTTATTGGACCTTACTTTGTGCACTGGGGCATTGTCGCCATGTGAGCTGCAGGCATGTTTATGTGTGTACACGTAATGCTCCACTATGTGAATGTGTGGTGATTGGGGTGTTGTATGAATAGTAGAAATACAGCATGTATTATTACATTTCCTCATTTGTGCTCTACATTTTCTATTACCTCTCTATAAAGGCCCTTCTGTGTGTGTGTGTGTGTGTGTGTGTGTGTGTGTGTGTGTGTGTGTGTGTGTGTGTGTGTGTGTGTGTGCGTGTGTGTGTGTGACTGCCGACAGCACAGCTTCAGTAAGATGTAGAGGACAGTTTAGAGGCGAATATAGGTGGCCAGAGTGAATGACACATACGCAGCCATAAATACTGAGCTGCTTGGGACACCAGTTGGAACAGTGTCTATTTTGCCCTCTTGATCTCTGCCGTTGTAGTTATCTGTTGGGCTGCCTTCCTCTTTATCACTGCTGCTCTTCTCCCATTTTTTTCCTGATTACCTTTTCACTCAGGGTTGTTCACTCATTTTATTTATATATTTAATTTCTTACTTTCCACTCCGTCCTTTTCTTTTTTTTGCTCTCATGTCCCATTCTTTCCATCTGTTCCCAGCTCTCCTCTGACTCCCTCCCTCCTGCTGTCTCCTTCGCCCCTCTCTCTGTCTCCTTCCTGCCTCATCTCTATCCCGCCATACATCTCAGTCCTGCTCCCAGTCACCATAACGGTTGTCCGAAATAACATTATTGCTTTTCCGCCCTCTACAACCCTAGCATCCATCTGCTACACCTGACATCACATACCTTCAGTTAATCACAAGCAGTTGTCATGGAGACGTCCTTCACTGGATACAGTACATCAAAAAACGTTGGGCACCAAGGTTGTTACTATGTCCTGATGCACCAATACACATGAGGCATTATGTGCTACTCGTTTCTCATATAATGATGAAGAATAATAGCATAAAGCTGACATTACATTTAACATAACTTTGTATACCTTGCTATTAAGATGTGTTTGGAAGGTTTTACTAAATTACATACTTTTTTCCCCAGTTGCGCCATTTCGCACGTGTTTGAGCCCGTGTGTACACCTCAGGGCTTTGACAGTGGAGGATTTAGATTATTGCATGTTCAGCTACCACTTGAGGTCCGTTGTATATTGATTAACATTTTTTTCCCCAGTGGTCCTCACAGCTCTGCTGATGCACATGTTGGCTAAGAAAATCTATGTGGGGGTTGTCTTTCGGGTTCAGAGGAATATATTTTGTAAAACCCATGACACTGAACACAGAAACTAAAGATTGTATTGTGTGTGTACGATTGCCCTTGAGTATGTATATCTGGACTCTGTTCAGAGTTTAAACCTCACTGACCTGCTTGTTACATTACAAATGTATGCTGTTTAACATTATTAGAATATTAGAATTCTAGTCCTAGTTGAGAACCATACATTTCCAAAGATACTGATATTTGTCTGGCTGAATTTTGTGTGACAATTATGTATAAGGATATGTACACTTTCACCCAGTGAAAATAGGATGTAGTTGAGTTTGGTGTTATTCTATATCCAATGAAAATACAGAAACCATCAATGTTTAAGTAATTACGTAAAAGTCAGGGCACTAGTTTTAGAAAACCTTTTTTAAACAGCAGTAAATAGAGCGAGTACATTTTCTGCTGTGAATTATTTTCGTCACATCTTAAAGTATAAATATAATCTTTCTCAGTAGTGGGGTGTAACTAAATACGTTTACATGTACTCAAGTACTGTAATTATGTAAAATGTTGAGGTACTTGTACTTTTTCAATGTGAATATTTTACTCCATTATATTTCCGAAAGAAAATTTGTACTTTTAACTCCACCACATTTAATTGACATTGACATTGATACTCTTACTTAAGTAAAGGATCTTCCTCCACCACTGACTCTGCCTTTATGGTACAAGCTTGTGTTCAAATAGAATCTGTGCGAGAAAATTAAAACAGATTGCTTATGATTAGCATTATATTCATGTAAATTAATGATTTAATTGTACTTTTTTGGAAGATTCTTTCATGGATTTCTTAGCTAGACAGTGTAAATAATTCACATTTTCAACAAAAAACATAGATCATGTGTCCAAATTTACATAACAATATAGATTGTTGTCAGAAGAATGTAATGCAAAGGTCAAAGCTGTGTTGGCTCCTGAGATGGATGGTTGAGAGGTGTAAGGAGAAGAGGATCAGATGGTGAGGTACAGTAAGCAGGGTGTGACAGCTCTATGGGGTGATGTTAGCGGGTGGGGTGAAAAGCTGTGATGATGTCATGAGTAGTGGCAGGCTGAAAAAGAGCAACAAGAATGGAGGGGGGAGTGGTGTAGGGGAGTGGGGGAGGGGAGAAAAAGGGAGGGGTTACACTTGGATCTGCAGTTTATCTGCAATGCATCAGTAGCTTTCTCTCGGTGTGTGTGATCGGGTTCAGATACAGCGTCTTCTCTCATAGGTGATTCCTCTGTGGACGGCTAAGTAGCCACAGAAATAATACTGTTCCACATCTTCCTCGCACAGGGAGTATGGCATGCAAAAAAACCAAGAAATGGTTATGTCTCAGACACACACGCACACACACACACACACACACACACACACACATACGCACACACACCTATACACACACATACACACACGCACACAAGCTTAGACTTCTGTGGTTTTTTTCAGGTTAGGACTGAGTCATTTGTACTGTGTAATAGGAATACCTGGGGAAACAAGACCTATATAAGTAGAAATAATTGGCTCCTCTGTTAAGTTTTGAAAGGCAACCGGAAAAATACATTTCTTCAGCTGGAGAGACATCAAAAACTCAATAAAATATCAACATTAGTTTCAATCTCACATTTTAATGACGTTACGCTACACAATATATGACAAAAACAATTGGGGACCATCTTATAAATCTGTCGGCTCCCTCTGTGAATGCAAAACCAATTTATAGCACACACAGAAAAATGCAGATTCCACTAAATTATACTGTATATATTGCACTTAATGCAGCATTTGGTGCTGGAGATAAATTATTTGGACACCAGCCTGATAATACCCTGAGAGCTCTATGTTCCTGTTCTCTGTGATCACACAACAGCTGGCAGTACGGTTATCATGGCCTTGAGTTTAATCTGTGAGTACCAAAACACACTGATTAATAGCTTTTTTCCTAATATTGTACATGTCGCTGGAATATTTTGTGTTATTGCACTGCATGAGGGTCTCATTGTCTGTATTTATAGTCGAGATGAAATGAAAAATCTATTTTTTACCCTTTAAGATCACATTCCCGGTCATATATTTGCTCCACGTAAAACACAATATGAAATGCGCTTACATAGGCTAGCACCAACCAGTTTCAACCAATAATATCAAGACATCCATCCGTCATCAATCTCCAACTTTTCTTCACAAGGGAGGTGTGTTTAGAGCGAGCCGCAGCACAGACATCTCTAGCTCTGTAGCGTGCCCCACAACACTTTTAAGTTTTCCAATCAAATGCGCAGTGGGTGGAGCGGGTCATCCCTTAAACAGCAAGGTTGACGGTTCGATCCTTGGCTCTTACAAGCGGACAGCGTGCGTAAGTGTTCTTGAGCAAGACACTGAACACCAAGTTGCTGTCACCTTACAGCAGCAGAAGTCAAATTCCATGCATGTACCAGCAATTCAGTTTAAGTGTTTAAGTAAAGCAACAATACGTTGCTGTATTCAGAGCATATGTTAACTGTGTACTGTGTTTGCAAAGCACTTTCTGCCACCTCCAGCATGTTTGTGGCGTCCTCTTCCTCGCTACGTGAGCCGCTGTTGTCCTTGAACCATGTGTGTCAGCATATATCATGTGGCTAAGCCATCAATACGTCCCTGCGCCAATGTCGTCCAGACAAATTGGTTGACACATGTTGTGCTTTGCAAATAAAGCTACCTGATGTCTGTAGGGGTGAAGATCCTGCATTGTGATGCAGTTCTTCAGGGTCACTCAGAACAAAAGGAAGGCTCTTGTCGTGTGTTGAACATGCAAACGCTGTCATAAACACACATAGTACTCATCAAATTAGTGTGGTTTACTCTCTCTCTCTCTCGCTCTCTTTCACACATGCTGACAAGGTCTTGCCTCACGATGAGCCTTAACATATTTAAAGCTGAAGTCAGCAGCTTTTCTGGTCTGATAGAGGAAGTGAACGATCAGCGGAAGCCAGATCAAACTGTATTATCCCTCTGAGGGTGAGCACTGTGAGACTATTTAGTTATTTCATCAATGTCTGTTTTTTTATATTTCCTCTCTCTTCACAAAGTCACACTGTGTTCATCATTTTAGAGGGTTAGTTTTTTCCATGACCTTTTTATACAAAGAGAGAAACCATCCAGTCATCAGGTGGGTCGGCCTTAAATGAATACTTCAAACACAAAATGACCATTTGTATAAAAATGACCCAATGTTACCTTGAGTTATTAAATACTTATTGTTTTTCTGGCATGCCTCCACAGCAGAAAGAATCTAAAAACAAATAAAAGTCTTGATGAATTGAAGTAAATGAGAGCCGTGTTTAACAACAGTAAAACTATGTCAAAATATCCGTTTACAAACTCTCACACAACTCGAGCAGTATAATCCAAGTCTCATTTATCCAATCATATCCTCAGTACTTCCCAAGCACATGCATCTTCTCTAAAACCTTGCTATTTATGCACTTCAGACTCGTCTGGACTCGCACGAACAAGTGGCGCGCCTACGCAAGCAGTGGAATTGTTTTAAAAAGTTAATTTCATAATCATACTGTGCATTTTAGTTACCAATGTAAAAAAAAAAAAAATAATAATAATTTAATTTCCAGATTTTTAACAATCTATCTCCAATATCCTAGATCCTAGTGGTCTTAAATCATATTTTTAATCTGCAGCGTGTTTCATCATCCTCCTTCTCTGCAACCCTCCTCCCTCCTCTGCTGTCTCCACCTACACAGAAGCAGATTCACTGTCTCTCTTTTTATGTCTCCATCCTCCTCCATCATTTTAACGCCCTGTGAATCGTCGATTCAGTAACCGTTCTTCATGAAATTACCTCGATGCGTATTTTCTGATGCACCAGACAAAGTGCGAAGAAACCAGAAAAATAATTAGAGAAACTTAAATGACAATTGTCATCACCGTCTGTCTGACTGTGTGCAAATCCAAATAACTTGAAAGAATGTACAACACAGTGGGACGCATTACATAAAACAATCTGCTGCATTCAACACGTGTCAGATGCTGAATCATGTTTTTGAAAGTGCACTTCAGGCACTTATTGTAGTAAACTAATTGGATTGTTTTGTAGATTACTGTCAGTGCCAAGTTAAATAAACCCATTTGAGGGTAAACACAACATTATTGGGTCGGAAGTAGGAAGTGCGGTAACTGTTCAAACTGCTCAAGTTGACTTGGATGACTCACCTGAATCCTACTGATATGAGTCAGCAGTTGTTGTACAATACCTGTGTTTGTTTCTATATGTGAAAAACACTTTAAGATAAAAAATAAATTAAATTGGCAGTAGTCATAAAGTGTAGTATCATTAATTAGCATGTTGTGTTTTAGGTGATGCTATGATTAGAAGCATTAAAGGTAAATGAGATTCATCAGCATCTGCTATGAACTCAGACTAGATGCTAGCAGCACAGCTCAAAGGATGGCAATGTCAACTGGTCAGTCCATCACTTTGGTCTTTTTGGACAACTTTGGATTTCAGACTGAAAAATGTCAACAACTATTGGATGGACTGCCATGCAATTTAGTTGGTCCCCATGATGAAACCTAGTGAGTTTGGTTGACTCCTGGCTTTCCATGTAGCCCCGCCAGCAGGACACCTTTGTACTCCTCATCAATCTACGAGATGGATTGGCACAAACTTTGTTACAAACATGTATCATTCCCAGAACATTAAAGCTAATGACACTGTGATACCCTGACAGTTCGTCTAGCTCCGCCACAAGGTTGACATTTGCGGTTTTCGGGAAAAAGTCTTGACAACAATTGGATGGATTGTCATGAAAGTTTGTTCTGACAGTCATGTTCTGCCCAGAATGACTTTGATTTGTCCCCTGACTTCTCATATATTTTTTTAGCACCACTTCAGCTTTTCCTCCTGCAGAGCTAATGACATTCCCATCAGCCTCAGCAGTTCTTCGTGTTTAGTGCTAATTAGCAAATGTTAGCATGCTAACACGCTGAACTAAGATAGCGAATATGGTTAAAATGATGCCTGCTGAACATTAATGTGTTCAAATTCTCAATGTGAGCATGTTAGCATGCTGACATTAGAATTGAGAATGCCTAAGTACAGGACCCAATGCAATGCATATATTTCAGTAAGGTGTGGCTTCTTTTAAACCTTTGAAATTAAGAGTGGGGCACAGACAGAAAAGAACATCTGGATCCCGAGATGAGAGAACTGCATATGATGTCAAATCACAACGTGTCCTTGAAGAAATCTGGCGAGAGGAATAAAGAATGGGCTTGATTTGTTACTTATAATTCATGGGAGGGTAATGCTATATCTGGACAGTGTTCAAAACTATCAGTGAAGCGTAGGCATTTCCATTCAAGATGTTAAACGAAAATCTCAGGGTTGTGGTCGGTTGGTAGTCAGTGAAATGATTGCCTTGGTGTCTTTATTTAAAAATGTTTTACCCTTTTTGGCTTTCATGAACTCTTTTGTGCCTTCATGCTCCAGATCAGTGGAACACTGTTTTTCTTTTTACTTCCTTCCTTTTCCTTTGAGTCGTGACAGGCTGCACCAATATGAAGCATAAAAACAGAGGGAGGTAACAATTTCCGTGAGACTGCGTAAAAATGTTGTTTGTATGGTCCTGTGGGACATTAACTGGTCTCAACAGCTGTACGTTGTGAATGCTATTTCTGTCTGATTTATGTACAAGAGCATCTCAAAGCTCTAATGGCTGCAGCAAGGAACGATTAAACTGTCTATGCTACCAGAAATACCACTTAATGTAAAAGTGTGGTGTGTTTTTTGTGTGAGGTAAAACACACAACGGTATGTACTATACCGTAGGTCTGCCTCTAGTTATATTAGGCCAGTCCAGTATTTCTCTGGGACCTGTCAGCGAGCTGCTATGAGAGGCAGACTGAGGCGCAGAGAGGAAAGTGGAGTCATGCTGCAGAGGTTGAGCTGCAGAACCATGATACAGCTGAATGAGGGAGGGAGGGAGAGAGGAGAGAGGCGAGGGGAGGGGAGAGGAGGGCAAGGAAAAGAGAGACAAAGATGGGGTGAGAGAGAGCAGGAGAAAGGGAGTGAGAACAGAGGCTTTGAGGTCCAGAAAGGTGGGCGTTGGTTGGTGTGTGCGTTGTGGGTATGCTAATTATCCATTCGGAACTCATTATGTAACTCTATCTGTTGCTGCAGCATGACTAGAACATTGTTGCAGTGAAGGGGATGGTCTCTGTCCGTCAAATTGTTGCCCTCCACAAGTCCTCATAGCTGAACGACAAAATGTGTCGCAACTTCCTGAATGACTCATAGACCATCTTTTGTGGGGGTGGCATTTTCACCTTCATTGGACAGACCACAGTGTAAAGGCGGACTGGAAAAGGGGTGGCGGAAAAGGGGTGGGGGGCTATGATATGAACAAAGGTCCCACGGCTTTAATCAAACCCTAGATATTGTGTGTATTTGGCATTGACTGTAACCATTGGCAACTAAAACTGTTTGGTCAGCCACTTTGTTTCACATAACATTTACTTGCATCGCCTACAACCTGAGAAAACTGCTGTATCTGGTGTCAAAGTCACATACTTTGTGCTCACAAAACATTCAGTTGACAGTATGAATGTTCTTCGTGATTTACAGGTGAGATATTGGCATGCTGCTAGATTAAAACTGGTTGGAACCATCAAGAGAATTTTCAATTTCAAGTTGTCGGATCGTGGGATTAAAGTTGTCATTAAATTGTGATTCAGAGAATGGCTGGAGGAGAATGAGGGCACATTTATTTACAGACAGTAATAGGTTCACTAACACGGCATCATTGTAGGCAGCCTGTAGCCAATCCTATCTACTGCTTTGTATTCTGAGACAGTATGTAATCCCTCAAGTCAGTGTGACTGCCTCTAGAAAGATACAGTGTGTGTGTGTGTGTGTGTGTGTGTGTGTGTGTGTGTGTGTGTGTGTGTGTGTGTGTGTGTGTGTACACTTGTGTGTCAGCTCTGCGGCAGCTCTGTGGAGGGACACCACAGCCTGGACAATACCACTAGTACCATTCTCTGCCTTTAAATGTTTTTTTTTATGTTTATGTTACATTTAGGACAATTTTCGAAGTCTTCAAATAACTGTTGGAGCGATAAGATCTGGCATTAGGGTTAGGGTTATTGGTTAAGGTTGAGAAAGGAAATGTGTGAAGACACTGAGCGTCTTGACAAGTGTGCATGCACAAAGATCTGAGTGTTTTTTTTTTGTTTTTTTTGCCAGTGACTGACAGCTTGGTTACTGCGCTAAAAGCAGGAGATGAAGGTTGAAGAAGAAAAGTTCCTCTGAGTCTGTCTTTCTTTGTCTCCAGTTCTTAAATTATTTCAGTTATCTCTCTTTTACTTTTCCCTGCTTCACTTCCTTGTCTTTATCATCCTTTGATATTTGCATATAAATTAATACAGTCTCAACCCATTTGTAAAAACTGTATTTGTACTACTAATGGTGGCTCAGAAAATTACAAACTTACACTTTGGCTATTTAATATTTTGTATTAAATACAGGGTTTGGCAAAGAAATAAACTATGCTGCTTCAAAGGAATGCTCATTAAATACAATCTTTTTTTTTTAAGTTTTAATATGGCATACACATTTGTCTTCTTATTCTTCATACCCGCAGCCCTACTGAGCAACTTCCTGAAGTCTGCTCTTGAAACTATGATGAATATTTGTTTGCTTGATAATGCAGAACTAACTATAGCTACTCTCAATCTAAGAAAAGCTACCATGAGATGCGGTGTGAAGACACATTAAAGGAAAGAAGGGATGGTGGCTGGATAGAAGAAGGGAGGGAGGGAGGGAGGGTGCTTCCCTAATGGAGATGAGTCATGCTTGTTGGAACCTTACATCAGCTTTGTGCCTCAGCTCTGCTCTAACATTAAAATCCTTGAAGTTAGTGCTTCACATTTTGTATTAAGAATTTAAGAAAACTCCTGCAGTCGCCCCTCGCCTTTGCCAAATCTCACAAGCACTTCTCTTTCCATTGTACATTTAAATGGCTTATATAAACTACTTTTTTATGATAATTCATGCTGCTCTGTGCTTTGTTGTAAGCAAGATTTCCCTTCAGGGACAACAAAGTCTAATGAACATAATGAAACCTTACAAGTGCAAGTTCATGTACAGTAGGTTAATGGGCATCGCTTGGCATATAACAGTAGGGATGAGTCCTTCAGAGGTAACTCATGCAGAAATGTCTGCATCCACACGAGGTCCTATTGATGTCACTCGAAGAAATTCAAAGCATGACAGTTCTTTTCTCTCTCTAATCCCCCAACTTCCCTTTTCATACAACAAACTATGCTGCAAGGCAGTCAGTCTGAACCGAGTTAGAGTAGTGTCACGGTTGAGTAAGCCATCTCTTTGGTTTGGGTCATGAGGCTCGAAGTCACGCAACCCCCGACTGGTGAATAGCAAAAGACTGGGCTTTACGCTGCATATTTCATGAAAGGGGAACAGGCTGCAAAAAAAACCCTGCTGCACACAGGGGTGGGGTACACTTATACCTATTCATTTAAAAACAGCATTCCGAGAAGTTCTAAGAATCACAAAAAGAGCTCTACATTGGCTCGATAAACTCTTAGAGAAAGCAGCGCGATGCAGTATCAGAGGCACACGAGTTGGACGAACCCACCAAAGACACAGCACATGTTTTTTGAGAATATACTCTGTGATGAAAAGGACTGACAGAGATGAAATATCACAGGCTTCCCCCCTCGGGTTGCCTGACTCACTCTGATGCCTCAGAAGCGCCAAAATGATTCTTCTTCTTCAGCCACTAGAGTCCTGCCAGCTTCATCAGCATATCTCATTTTTTTCTGAAGAGGGAGTAGGGGATGAGGGGGTGGTAGTGTTTTGCATTTTGGGTGTGGCAAATGTTCCCCTGTGCAGGACGAGCATGGAGCTTCCTCATGTCTCAAAACTCTTCCTTCTTTGCTGCAGCTTTGTTATTTTTGTCCCCGCAACATAATGTTGTTTTCTCAGAATGAGTTCTTCAAAGTCAAAGAGAAGTTTGAACTAAAAAAAAAAAAAACACAGTAATAAATAGATAAATATGTAGAAATATGAACATTTCCAATGATGACTAAATATGTTTGAGCCTCCAGGAAAAGAATACCAGTCAATATGTATACGTTTGTGTGAGTGAGTGCATATGTGTTGGTATGTGTGCACGTGTTCAATTCTGTTTGTGCACTACGTGTGTGTGCTTATGCATCTACAGTACAGTATACACGCTGTGCTATTCTATATTAGTTGCCTATATACCTCCGTGGGTCTTATATTTTCAGTGTAGTTCTAACCTGAGGCCAGTTAGCTCGAGACACCTCATCAATATTTAAGAAGGACATTCACTGGTAAAGCAGGTCTGACGCAGTCGTGTGCGAGCGCTGGAAACCCAAAATTGTATTCGACTGCATCAGCAACAGCTCACACGGGACAAATATGAATTTAATCTTTTTGTTTCAGCATCGCATTTTCCTTGCAGCTGAAGTTTGTCTTGAAAAATAGAGCTTTACCTTTTTCTGAGGCAAATTATTTCTGAAATAACAGACACGATATACAAGTGAAACAATTGGCTTTACCTTGTTTCACTGTAGCGTCATATGCCATGTATCGGATTTCCAATGTCTGGCATCACGGCTGTGTGACGTCTACGTTGTTTCGGTCCTGCAATAAACTGGCGGTACTAAAAACATATTTTGTCACTGTGATCATTTTCATGTTGTTGTCGAGGTTTAATTTAATCAAGCACTGACCAATGTTTTCCACTTTTGAGTTGGTGTCACTTTGCATTGCAAGAACATGCAATTTAGGCTCACAAAACTTTACAAAGTCAATCATCATCATGTACACAGTGAGAAAGTAATATAATTGCAGTATATACTTTGTGTATATTTGCAAAAGTGTACTTATTTTTGATACATTTCATTAAACTGCTCAAATAATCATTTCATTTTTGTATTAATGCATGAGTTGGTTTTCAAGTCCAAACTAAGTAGTCAATGAATGAACACCATTTAGTGTAAATAAGTAGTGATTAGATAGTGTCTCCTCTCATCCCCCGTCAAATAACCTCCTGACTTCGCGTAAGCAACGGCTGAAATGTAGCCTGGTCGGAACAGTAAATATGACAACAAAAAAAAGAAAAACCTCTTATGTCTTCCTTTGTCATTGCATTTCTATGTTTGCCACCTCTTTATCCCTCTCACTTTCAACTCCCCGTGTTTCTGTCTCTTTCTCGTTTCCTTTGAAAAGCAAACACAGCTCTCCTGATAGCAAAGCCAGCACCGTTATCAATTACTCGCCGTCTCCTGCACCAAATAACCTCCCTGCAGACACAGCACATTTTCTTGGCCTAGAGAGAGGAAGAGAGGGAGGAAGAAAAGAAAAGGGGGAAGAATGGATGAAGAAAGATTGAGAGACTGGAGGGCAGCTATATGAGGGGGTTAAAAAAAAAAAGTGCTTACGGCAACAAACATTATATTGCCGTTCTTAAGGCGGGTGGGATGATGAGGGAGCTGCCTGCGCGTTATAGCTCTATAGACATTATTACAACGTGACAGCCAAAGTGAAATGACCTGCCGTGTGTGTTCTCGGAATGTGTCCACATTTCATGGAGCAAATATACTTTTATGCACAGCGTATAATAGGAGAAGACCTTCAGGAAGCACTGGTGATGACCGTTACTGGGGCATCGTCAGAAGCGTCACAGGAAAAAAAAATCAACATCTGAAGTTCAGTGATATTATTTATTGAACACAGGAATACTGCACATACGGGTGAGATGCTGCAACAGGTGAAAATGGGGAACAGTGACACAGCAGTGCACGAATTCAAGTCCGACTAATTTACTATTTCAATTTTGACGCCAAAGAATAAAAGTATGTTGTGGATCTTTGAACATTAATAAAGCACTTACTAATGATATGGACGTAGAACCCAAACTAAGTATGCCACAAATTAAACAGATTAATACAGACAGTATGCAGAGACACAGCATGATGTGACATGTGTCCCCCTCTCAAGTGTATCAATAACATGATCCGTATGTAGTTGCAATGATTTATGTTTTATTTTGTTATATAAAAATTGAAATAAATACAGTCAATCTTTTTCTGTACAATTGTATTGCTTTTTCCCCACAGCCAGACATATTCGGTGTCTTTGGAAACTTTAAGATCTTGAGTAGAATTTGAAATAAAATGTGTGAGTTTAACAAGTCTAAGCAAATGTAAGCCTTGAACCCTCAGTATGCACTAACCCATAGGAGCAGACCTAAGAAATGGTGGAGGAAACACTTTATATATATATAAACCAATACTTTCAAATAACACTACATACATATTATCAGCTAAATTAACATAAAGTAAAAGTACTCATGCAAAATAGTGCCTTGCTTTCACAGTGTTATAATATAATTACTGTTATTTGCATACTTTTGCGTGGTTTTATCGATAATATGTGTATCATGTTTTATTAGCTGATTCTATGTTTTGCATGGATAATCTGAATTTGCAGAGTAGTAATTATAGAGTAGTAATTATAGCTTCAATATACCTAATTACTTTCCATTGAACTAAAAACCCCACATGTGACCTTAACTCTAAAGCACAGAGCCGGCCCTAACCAATAATTTACTCAAATCATGCTGTCAACTTGTTGGAGTACATTTCGTCTACAAAAAGATGTGTGTTCATTTGTGTCTAATTCTCCTCACAACACATCTAGTAGACTTCCCTTGGACCTCTTATTCTGTTTCCCTCTCTCCTCTGCCTTTTTTCTGCCTCCTTTCCTGGGCTCAGCCAACGCCCAGTTACTGCAGTGCAGCTCACTTTCCCGTTTCCCCAGAACTCTGCCCCCTCCCTCTCCCGTTCTGAACACCCTTGCCTCTCTGTGTCTCTCTACCCGTTTGCCTCGGTCTCTCTGCAGTGAGGCAGAGAGACCGGGCAACGGGACGGTGAAGTGAGTTTTCAAGTGCCCAGCTCAGAAGTGCCCTATAAACAGAAAAAAAGAGTGTATACCTCCAGTTTGTAACAAATGTTCAGTCATTAATATGTTGTCATACTCCTCGTGACTCACCCTCTGCTGTAACTGGTATTTATTAGTTTATGAAATACATATTCATGAAACGCGAGATGAAAAAAAAGACAAGCAGTGTATTTTATCTTTTAAAAAAACACTGCAGCAGACACAAATATATATTACCTCTGCCTCCCTCCCCTCCACTGTGAGGAAAACCTAATGACCCCCAAACAGACTCATGCAGATCATTTAAATGTGCTTAATTTGTTTTTCTCTGAGACTTTAATGACTTTAATAACTTTAATGACACAAGGTTAAAGTGCTGTTAATCCCGAAGACACGTTAATGTGGTAAAACAGTGTTGTGTAAGTCAGTGCTGGGCCTTTGGGGGTAATTGAAAAGTGAGGAGACACGAGGCTTAGATTGCATCTTCTGAGATGGATTAGGCCATCTCAAAGAGTGAGGAATAGTTTAGGAGATGTAACTGGATTTAATGATAGATAAGTTAGAGATATTCCTTCAGAAGACAGGAGGTTTTAGGTCTCATAGAGGATACCCCAGATTCCACTACTTTTTGCCTTGCACATTTGGCTGATGGTAGAAAGAAGAGGATAATAAGTATTTATCTATTGATTGAAGGCCATCGGATTCAGTTGAACGTTGAAAATACTGTTCTAACATCAAGAATGAGCTTTAGCCCTATTTAAGTTTTGTTTCTAAGCTAGGGTGGTTGGTGTGTATTTAGGAACATGTATCTGCTCAATTTGCTTATATCTGTGGCTGACGCAGGACCGTAATACGCCATAAGCCAAACATTTAATTTGGCTACTTGAGATGGGAGGTTTGATTCTTTCATATTCTCTCTCGATTTTGTATGAGTCACTCACTAAAGAGAGTCGGGTTTTCAAGTCACTTGAGTCGCCAAGTCAGTCACCCACGGACTGACGTTAGCAGAGCTCAGCAGCGGACAGTAACAAACGAGACACACACTGCAGCATTTAACAAGTTAAACGAGCTCTGAGATAAAGCCAATAACCCTAATTAAATTGGTCGATCAATAATCGAGAAGTATTAAACTACTAAAAAGGGGCCGATCAACATTCATGGACTTTTAATGACGTGTGGTATGGGACTTGTGGGTGAGTGAGTGATTCCCGCCGCCCGAGCTGGGAGAGCGAGTAGGCTACTCGGTTGAAACAGGCTCCAAAAGTGATTGCTTTTCTCACAGCGGTAGTAGCAGGTCGAAGGGGCGAGCCACTGATCGAGTTATCGGTGATGAGGGACAGGTGACTTCCGAGTCAATAAAAACGATGGAACGATTCACTTATGACTCGCCCATCACCATTGGTGCTACGGGCCTACCTACCTGCCTGCCCGTTGTCATATGAGTCTTCCACAAGCTTCTGGCTTGAGTGAGTGATAGCCATGTTCATTGATTATGTTCATGGTGATATTTTAGGGGAGTGGCTTTGGAGGGAGGCCAGCTTGTTGACTTTCTCGCTAGATTTAGAGACTTTAAGAGCTAGTGCTGCTAGCTGCTTTCCTTGAAAAAGAGTTGGCAACACCGGGCTTTATTTTTTGTTGGATCATTTTCAGAATATAGTGTTTTCTCTTGCTTAATTGCATCCTCAAAAACTACCATGTAAAAAAAGAAGAGCACATGGGTGATGAATATATATAGTGGTAGTAACAATCCAAAGTCAGTAGTCATGTTACATAAAGTATAGCTGTCCCATGTCAGAGGTTTTGCTTTCTATCAATTAAACTGCACTGAATATGCTTCACTAGCTCTGCTAGAGTTAGGGGCCCCCGTTGCTTCTGCAGTTTAGTGGGTATGGTGATGGGATCGTATCATGTGACCTCCTGCTAGATCATGACATACCACATGTCCTGTCCTATCATATCCATCATGTACCATTATTTCCCGTCACATTCCATCACGCCCTGTCCCGTCGCATCATGCTGCAGCATGACATGAACCAAAGATTACAGCTGCAATAAAGAAAGGCACTTGCTTTGTCATAGTCTGGGCAGCCATTTGAGGAGGATCAGACCTCTACATCTCGACTGCACCTCCTAATCTATGGAACAAGGTATTTGCCGTTGCAGTTTGCAGAAACACTGCAAAGCAAACACATTTACTGTAATGTAACTCTTGTAAAAAAAAAGGGTGCAGTCGATGAGCATTGATCTGGAGCAGCGCAAGTCTTGTCCTGAAGCGCTCTTGAGCTGCTCTCTCAGGCCCTGCCAGGTAATCCAATCCTCAGAGGTCGCAGAATTTCCTGGCAGGATGAGGGAAGCGAGGCTACAGCTCAAGGGTAGAAAGAGACAAGGTAACCTGGCGCTGGATTCAACAGTGACTTTTAAAAGTTAATCAACACCTTTTAATGCGCTTCATATTTTCTTCCCCACAAACAAACAGAAACATGGATGCTGCAGGGAGATGCTAAGATAGATCCAATAACTGTGGTTAAAACAGGGTAAATATGCAAGCTGCACCATCATCAGCTGCTTCTGGAAAGGGCGTTGACAATGAAAAAGGTACCTGTATTATAAGCAATGCAGAGTTGCCGTGCACGCTGGTCTCCTCATCAGCATTTCAGATAGAAACAGAGAAAGTTTGCATTACTCTTCTCCTTGACAGGAAGCTGGTCTGCAGTATTGTGGCGTCTTGGCTTCCACAGGGGTGACTCTGAAATAATTTCTGGGCATCTGCCAAGCGCTTTTCACCCCCAAGCACTTTGATTTTCACAGAGTGGGTCCAGCATGCCCAGCTCCAAGGATCAATGGTTACTAATGGAGGAGCGGTCATGCACAGCATGAGATTCAAAGAGGGTACAAAGATTCTGAGCCTTTTGCTCTGTGGCAGCATAAATCAGTTGCTCCTAATCTAATTGTTATAATCCATACATCCCAGTCATCCCAAGAATACGTTGAAACTTTTTTATGAGAATGTCACTCTCACGTTTAGCATGACGCTATATTGCCAGGAGATGTTTAGCTTGTTCGAGGAAAAGCACATATAAGCACACTGAACTCATCTTTAAAAGTAATTCCCTTTCATGTAAAAAAAATAAAGAAATTGGTCACTGCTACTGTATAAGTACTTGAAATGCAGCAGACGTTTCAAGAAGATTGCCTTTTCATTCTTTTGTTTTTATACATGTCCATTCTTTCCCTTTGCCTCAATTAACCACGGTAGTAGTTATCTGTAAAAACCTTCGCCCTTCCCATTGTCCACTGGTGCAGTAGCTGAAGTGCTGAGCAAACTCATTGTCTTTTTTTGTTTCACTGTATATCTGCAGTGGTGTCCTTCCATAACAATATATTATTTCTACCCTGCAGAGCCGGCAGTAAAGTTATTTAAAAGGTTTATACAAAGGCTTATTGTTATGCTGAGGTTGCTTAATTAGATGTTATGCTACACAAACGGCACAGTATTTCTGCATAGCTATATTGCCGTTTTAAGTGAGTGACACAATAAAAAAAGAAACCTGTAGCACATAAAAGAAGGAAAAGAAATAAGAAGAAAATGTGGAAAACAAAAGCAGAGGTATTCTTCCTTACTTTTTGGTCCCGACAGCAATTGTTTTGAAGATATTTCAGAGTGTGTGCTCCTATATCAACTTAATGCTTTCTCCACAATGACCAGTGTGCTAGATTCATGAAACTTTGCTGACACCTACAGTTTCAAGTGTGTAAGTGCGTTGAGTTGTGTGCCAGTTCTAGTATTACAGCAGTGACGGTGATAGCAGTAGAGGCATTACTTGCTTTGGTAGTAAAGTAGTAAAGAAACAGAAAGCAGAGAAACTCCCTCTTATGGAATATCGCCACAGAAAAAAAACTACAGCTGATATTTACATTTCATGAAGTTTAATATATTGACTATATGTTAGAGTTGCAAATGCAATCTTATATTTATTGTATGCTTTTTTCTTCTTTTTTTTTATCTAGGCCCCAAAAGCTCAATAAAATATATCCACCACTCTACACTTGCACTCCACACAGAAGAACACCTAATGAATGAGTAAATAAATGAGCTGGAACATGGAGCCCATTCAAGGACAACGACATGCAGGGTAAACATCACATCAAGGTGAAAGAGAGAAAGTCCTGTCCTTTGTTCTAGCACTCACAGCCTCTCTTCTTATTTCAGAGATGGCTGTAGGTTGGACACAGCACTATACTGGCTGAGTCCCAGAATATTTTTTTTTTGGGCCGAGAGAAGTGCAAGTCATCATCAAGGGCAAACACCAGCGGATACTGAGTCTGCTTTGGAGTTAGGCCAGATGGCAGGTGACACAACTGGAAAGACACTGCAAAACACGAGGGCATTTCAGGGACATTTAGAGAACATAATTATGCCTAAAATATATTAATATTTGTGCATATAGAAAGACAAAAATCTAACCACATGAAAGATAAATGTAAAAAAAGATGTATGATGATAAACAGAATAGATCTAATTTTAAAAAAAAAGCAGCCTGTTAGAATCACAGAGTACAAAAATCACCACTTTATCCAGACACACATTTTATGTTCAGACACAATCACACCAAAAACATTTGTTGGTGCAGAACATTTTAATTGCAAACTAATATTGGAAAAATAATCATCATCACCGTAATCATTCAGTGCCCCCAAAACAAGAAATCTGAATCATGAACACTATCATATATGCCTGCACATTGGGCGGGCGACTGTGGCTTAGTGGTGAGCAGGGTCATCCTTCAATCAGAGGATTGTTGGTTCAATCCCCGGCTCCGCTAGCACATGTCAATGTGTCTTTTGGCAAGACACTTAACCCCAAATTGCTCCCGTAGCTGTGCCTACGGTGTGCGAATGTTGTATGAATGCTAGCTACTCCTGATGGCCAGGTGGCACCTTAGCCCCTCCCATCAGTGTGTGAATGGGTGAATGACATCATGTAGTGTTAAAGCGCTTTGAGTGGTCAGAAGCCTAGAAAAGTGCTATACAAGTACAGGTCCATTTACGTTGGCCTGATTTTTTTCATCATCACCTAAAATGCATGTCAATTAGTTTACTGTGACATCAAATGTAGTTTCATTTCATTTTTTTCTATTTTATCTTGTGAAGGACCAATTGCCATGACTCAATAGCGGACTGAAAACCGCCTGTAACAACTCACACAGCAGAAAAAAGAAAAAAGTCCATCAGTAGTACTAACAACCAGCTACCACCTGATGGTACTATAACACAGCAGATATGAGACGGTCAAAGATGTTGCAGTGCAGGTTGAGCAGTGGTGTACTTGTAAATCTCAGCACTGTCCAATCATGAATCACCATCCACGAGAAACGGTTTAATCTACTCAGGAATGTATGACATGCTGGCAATACATATTACACTCTCTCTCATATTACACTCTAGAACCAGTACTTTGCTGTGGGAATTCAAGGTAAATACATTACATATAATTTACTCCTGCAGCCACTGCATTACTGCCCAGTTTCGTTTAGATTGTTAAGTGCTTAAATTGTTTAGTCATGGCCATGCAACATACTTGCACATCCTCTACAGCAAGCGAAATATTCCCAGAAGCACACAGGAGGAAATTGGAAGTGCCTTTATCTATTGTGCTTATAAAATATGTAAGACCCTGCCCAAAGATATTAGAGTTGCTGACACGGCAGACTTTTTTTTTTTTAAACAAAAACAAATATCCTTTTGACAAATCTTCCAATTCCCAGCAGTCAATGTATTGCTCTGTTTTTCATTATTGTTTGGTGATTGTTATGTAGTAAAGTACTGATGTGGTTATATTGATAATATATATATGGAAATTCTAATATGAGTCTACTCAAGCTGAAGTTATATTCTAGACAACAGGCCTAATACACCGTGAAGGCCTACAGATTTTTCCAAATAAAAACAAATAAAAACATTGAATTTCTTATTTCACTACACAACCCATTCAAATGGTTCTGCTTCAGGTAACAGAATACGAACATATTTGCTTCATCATTCTCCATATTAATCAGGTCACAGTTTGGCTGGTGGAATCATATCCGACCCAGAACCAGTAACGTTTTCATCAATGATAGATCCCAGCACCATCTGCTCCAAGTCATCATTTATTTATATATGTGTAAATATATATATATATATATATATATGTACATATACATACATACATACATACTGTATGTGACGTCACCACTCAAATCCTCACTACTGTTTGCAGATTTAGTGTAGATTTATGTCTTGAAATTATTTTGCCAGCCAATTTCATGCATGTCCATATATTATGATAGTTACCATGCTGGTCTGTTATGGAGTGCAGAGGAATCATGACTATTAACTTTCTCATAGTTGAGTTCAAAAGCGCACAGGCGGAGACCAAACCGCTACAGGTTCAGCACCGGATTCTAATGAACACAGATTTTGGGCTCAAAATGGGTGAAAATTCAACACTAATTTTGTGTGTTTTTTTTCCATTGCCCATCCATTGTGTAAAAGCACAGTTAGCTAGTTATTAAAACGTTAGCTCAAAAACTTTGGGTTGTGTTATCATCTGCATTTTTATTTGGCTAGCGTCACAAGGTAGACACCAGGTGTTTAATAAGAGCAGCATTATTTTAAGGCTAACATGTAGCCCCTCATGTATGAGGGGGGGCATTATCATGTTATCGTTAATGGTAAAAAAAAAACTAAAACATGAGAGGCACTGACTGGCTATATGCCACAGCCGTACAGTAATTCAGTTCAAGGATGTTAGTTGAAGGCTAACGTTAGCTAACGTTACCAATTAACCTATCGCTAGCTTGTGGGTCCAAAGGAATGCGGACCTCACTGTATCAGATACCATTGGTGTTCTATGCGAGATAATTGTCTTTGTGAGAAAAGCAAAAGCAAAATAATTTTTGATGCTTTTATTCATAGGATTAAGCATGATGACTCTTCCAACAGATTACATCAGAATTATTTCACCATCAGTGGTCGGCAAGAATAAGCAGTGAACAATTATTTTTCTGATGAGGGCACTTTTTGGTAATGTTGGTGAATGGAATATTTTCATAACAATTACACAGCATGAAGCAAACACTAGGGATACATGCCCTTTCTTCTTGCAATCAGTCAGTTAATGACTCACTGGACCGATCCTTTCATTATGGTTTATTCATTCAAGTGTCCAAATAGAAAAATGTGCTTGCCAAAGATCAACTGACACATTATTGAATAAACCGTTATGGGAGAGTTAATGTTGTGCATTGGAAACCCTTTACCTATTTAATCTTCATGATGTGCACATAACCTTGAATGTACACATGCATCTCCTTGAGGTTAATTTCAATGTGGAATATGGGGAATCACTCTGGTTACGTTGACAGCTATTCCACCAGACCCTTCAGCTGAGGGAAATCTAGAGAGTAGTCGAGGCTATGGCATCATTTTGTTACACATACCTCCATATTAATAGATACAATAACATCAGGCACTAGAAAATACAAAGCTGTCACTCAAATTAATTAAATTAAATTATATTCAATTTATTTTGTATAGCCCAAAATCACAAATTACAAATTTGCCTCAGATGGATTTACAATCTGTACACATACGATATCCTCTGTCCCGGGACCCTTGCATCGGCACAGGAAAAACTCCCCCCAAAAAAGCCTTTACCAGGGAGAAAAAAAGAAGAAACCTTAGGGGCCAGAAGTAGATGTCATGTGTACAGAATGAACAACATAACAGAGTTACAACACATTCAATGCATATGACAGAAATTATTCATACAATGAGAGTAGTAGTCATGATGAAAGAGTTACGACTACCAATGATAACAGCAGCAGTGGATGTAGTAGAATAATAATGATAATAAAAACAGTAATGGTATCGGCAATAGTAATAGCAATGCAACTAATACTAATAATAATAGTAGCAGTAGGTGTCAGGCAGGACCAGGGTCCAGATATAACCACGATCCATGTAAACCTGTGAGGCGTTTGTTAAACTCACACACAAACACACGATTGTACAGAGGTACACAAACACTAAGAGTTAGGTTTATACTATTTGGCAAAATAGAATTCCTCATAAATACTTTTATTGTTGAGAGAATATTACATGTTTTATATTGTCACCACGCTGTTGATTTTCACATTATGGCTTTTGGCTTGAAATGATGGAATGGCTCTGGTGTTAATCTGTTGGCAGATGTGCACCTATGAATATAAAATGTATGCATTTCCTAGTCTTGTAACATGGTGTCTTGTTGACAGGCTTTGTTGCACGGTACGTTGCAACATCCTTCTGCAGAAAGATTATGTTGCAGGGCCGAGAGGGGGGGAATAACTGAGACGGAGAGAGAGAGAGAGAGAGTTGGTCGTCAGTGCATCTTCTCTCTGATGTGGAAAAATGGGCTAGAGAGAGTAAATACATCATATGACTGGAATAAAAATGTAACTGTGAAGATGACAACAAAGAGATGAGTCATGCACTTTCATACTGATTGCCTGATGGGTGTGATTCAATTTTCAGACACGGTCTTGCTCACATTGAAATATGATACCAATTTTAGTTAATACGTTGAAACTGAAACTATCAGGACACCATGATATAGTCTTCAAAGGAGTAACACACATGCAAAAAAAAGATATAAAGTTAGTGAGACTAAGGCTCGAAGTCGTCTTATAATATACTTCAGACAATCCGACCAGACCACAAAGGTAAACTCGCAAAGCTGTCTGGTTGCTTAGCAGCAGCTGAGTAGCGGCGAGGTTTAGCGGTTATCCAAAAGATGCCCTCCCAAAAGAATAATACAAGTGTGAAAACTGTTTCCGCCCCACTGTGTATCTGGTCGCAGAGTAGCGGCTGGGGGTCGTAGATGCCCTCAGCTGTGTTATCACTAGCGGCCCCTAGTGGCCCCTAGCGGCCCCTAGCGGCCGCAGTGCCGATTTTAGAGTGGTGAGTGAGGAGTAAGAAGGCAGCACAAAACAGGCAATAAAAAGGTGTTCTGAGAAAGTGTGAGTCCCCGCAACCAGAAGAGGTCCTCGAGCATGCAGCCATAACATGGCCACCCAAAATACTACGCAGTTTGCTGCAGCAGAATGCGAGATTAGCTGTGGACAAAAACAGTGAGGCACACTCACTCAGTCAGGGACGTACACAGTAAGACACGCGACCGAACACGCAACTTCTCCATCAGGATTACGCCTGCTGGAGATAATAGTATTATATTTAGCAATAGATTTAGTTTTGCAGTGTTTACACAGCAAATCATTTCAAGGATTAATTGGAGTTGTTATTAAAAGTTATAGGTTTTACAGACATTGGTCTTATGGACATCAAAACATGGACCAATCACAATCGTTCTGCCTTTGAATTATCGCCTTAAATTAACATTAGTTGTTTACTCATCTGCTACTGAATTGCAACATCAAACGGCCATGCATGACCTCCCGATGTGATGGAAAGAGGGAGAGTGATGGAATGAAAGGGGAGGGAGAGGACATGCAGTTTTTATGAAGCATTCATGTTGTTGATGGTTTCCCCTCTGTCTGCTCCTGACACTGAAATAAGAGGGAAGTAGGCTAATGTATGGCACCATGTTGCTTTTACCACCTTAACGTCAGCCTTCGATAGTCAAAAAGTGACCAAGCTGTACAGAGAACCATGCAGCACCTAGGCAACGTATATTAGATACAAGAGGATATATTTCTATTTTACAAGCTTCCATCTCTCACTGCTGTTCTTTCTCTCCATCTGTTTCCAGGTGGGCGGTGCCATGGAAAAGCCATGGTCAGAGAGAGGGACGATGCGCGAAAAATAATAATTTGAACGCATTCCTCAGCTTTGGCTGCCTCGTCTTTCGCACCTCACTTGTGCAAGACACAACACCAGCTATCGTGAAAGAAAAGCCTTGAGCAGAGAAGAAATCTGGAGAAGGAGGCACAGCAGCAGCAAGAGGAGGACATTTGACAGATAAAAAGAGGGAGCTCTGCAGCAGGATCCCCGCCGTGCTGAACACAGGACTGCGTGACTGTGTCTGTGAAGGCAGAGGGAGGAGAGAGAGAGAGGAGTGAAGGGAGAAAGGTAGGAGAGAAAGTAGGGGGAGGGGAGGCAATTCAGCGCAGTGCAAGCTGACTGGATGAGTAGCAGCCACGGCACGGGCAGCAGCATCAGCACCACTAGCTGTAGCATCGTTCTTTGTGGCTGCTGGAGGCTGCCTTGTGGCTGCCGTAGCATCAGCATCACCCACATACGCACAGAAATATCTGGACACAGACGCACGCCTCCACTGCCTGCCTTATACACACACATGTCGTGGTGGCCACCAGAGCAGCGGTAATAGGTGACAGGGCTCAAGGGACAGAGGGACACAGGAAGAGGAATCACTGGTGGCTGAGAGAGGAGGGCTGGAGTGACGCCGACTAGAGCAGCAGCAGCAGCAGCAGCAGTAACAGTAGCAGCGGCACCATGGCGCAAGCCGCCAAGCAGCTCCGTAAGACCAAGGACCTCGCAGAGGCCGCCGCCCAGGAGCAGAGGGAGAAGGAGGAGGAAAAGATCAAAAAGAGGAATCGGTCCAGGGATCGCAGGCGCAAGGTATGGCCAGCTGTCTCAAGAGACAGGGGAGGTGACGGTGTTTCTTACATCCATCTTTCTCCCTCTACCTGCTTTTCTCTATCTCTCTCGTGATCTCTCTCTCTCTCTCTCTCTCTCTCTCTCTCTCTCTGCATCTATTGTGCAAGATTGTTGAGGATGCAATGACACATGTGTAATTACACAGTTGGTGTTGCGGCCTCAGCTGGTGTGTGTGTGTGTGTGTGTGTGTGTGAGTGTGTAGGCTAACCAGTCAAGCACATATGCTCTGGTACAGGTTGTGTTTGCTTGATCAGATATGTAGCTCCGGGGGGAGACTGATGATGATCGGGACCAGTAGAGGCTGTTGGTTAAATAACAGGTAATGTCAATGTCAGTTTTCTTTCACAAGCATTTGGGGGGATTCTGCCTTGGGTGCAGCTCATTCATATTAATGCAATGCAACTTCAGTGCACTGCACTTACATGCATTTGTATGCATACAAGCCCATCACCATTAACATGCTCTGCATGCTCTGTTCTTTTCCACCAAGCTTTGTTGGTCTTGGATTTTGGAGTCTTCCCCCATATTACAGGGTTTTTCTTTTTCATTGGGGAAGATGTAAAATGGAGGGGGAAGATGGAGGTACACTCTAATAATAGATACAATTTCAACCCATCTTTTTTGGGGGGTCATGTTTCTGCTACATGTATTGTTCCATTAGGAATCCCATGCTAATTATCTAATATTTGTTGCTCGTAATGTTTGTTGTGTGGAGGATTAACATTTAAATGTGTTGTCACAAACTAGACACGTAGAAGATCATCCTGTAAGCATGAGATCTCTCTCTCATCCACGCTTCCGTCTCACTTCTCCCCTGCACTCTCCCACTCTGGTTGTGCCTCAAGGTGTAGGTTTTATTGGGGTTGTGCCACCTTGCTCTCATGCTTGGTGGCATTGAAATGATACATATTCTATTGTGTCAGGTACTTGTTGAATGGGTTAAAAAGCTTGTGTGTTTGTGTGTGTGAAATTAAGAGAATGCGAGTATTTGTCTGAAAGACAGAAATACAAACAACACAAAGGAAAGAAGGGAAACGATATAAAGAAAAAAATGGAATCAGCATAGAGAGCTTGAGTGCTCATGGAGTGTAATCTCTCATTTGTTTGATATTTGTTCAACATAAAACATATTGTTTGTGTGATTTTTTGTAAAACAACTTTGTTTAATTGAAGGGCATTTACAACAACTGCTTCTAATGGGACACAAATTAAGATTACATTGTGTGGACACCAATTTTCATGAGCATTACATACTCCATCATACATAGGATTAACTTTATGGCTGGATATTGGTACTCGACCAGAACAACCCAGTATAAAGTAGTATGGAAACTTCTCCATTCAAAGGATACCTGTGTTCCATCTCTCTTTCACCCATATTTAAAGCTACACGCCTGTGGGGTCTGATAACAGTAAATATGGTGGTGGCTCTTTATGCTACTGAATGCTTCCATTCACATAATTGCTATCGAATGAAGTCGAAACAAAGGTATGATATGAAGTACTCTATTGGTATCGGTAACACTGTAAGGGTTCTAGTATTGGTATCGTCATTTCCCCGTTTGTTTTGTACCAAGGTTAACTAAGAGTTTGCTTTTGGCAACTAGATTAAGGTTGACTTGAGTTTGCGTTGTAAATATGATAAGGCAGTAATAACAACTTCGCTAAGGTTATGTAGAGTTTGGGAAAATTTGTTAGTACAGGTGTGCGAACACCTGAGACATTTATATCCGTCTCAGACAGACAATGGTGGTGGTGGTGGTGGTGGTGGTGGTTGGGGCACACCGACCAGGATACAGGTAACAGTGCAAGATTTAAATTTAGGTAGCTCGTCAATAGTCGTGTGAATATTGCAAATGTTGACATTGCCTTATAATAACGAATGGACAGATGGTACGTGTATAAACAAAATTTACGATCAATTTGTGAGATATGGACTTCACAAATGACCACAGTATGGGTGGGCAGCATGAAGATACCGTCTGGTGATAGATGTGTGTCAAGCATGAGAGATGTTGCTGTACTGTTTCGCTTTGTTAATTCCTGGTTGTATTAGGCCATTGAGGGCAGTGAGCAAGACTGTCGGCATTATATATATTTTTTTTTATTGATGTTTGTCATGTATTTAATTTACCCGAGTAGCCAGACACAAGCATTTTTTAATATTTTTTTTAATGTTTAGACTCTTTCTGCTCATATTGAAATAAACGAATACACTGTAAATAACTAAACGTGACCTGATTACATAATATGACTATGTGGACATTTCCGACACTGTTACTGATCAAAAAGAAAGATTAGGTTACTGAGCTGACAGACACTCCAAGTCAAACAAAGAATATTAATGCTATTTTACCCTTCAGTTGATATAATTTGACTCAGCCAGCCACTCACTGATCTTTTTTTGACTGTTAATGTTCCCTACCTAGGTTTATTTTACTGTCCAAAAATCAATTCAGCTCTTATGTTTTCATTAATAGTCATTTCATTCATAACATCTCTCAATCTCAAATGGCTAATTTTCCTTTGGCTTCCCTTTAGTGTAAAATATGCAAACCCAAGCTCAGCTTACTCAGTTCATAAAATAATATAAAGAATTCAAAGTATTCAATTGTTTCCCTTGTGTTAAGGCCATGTGAGTGGCCAAAACAAATTAGCGCCTGCTGTATCCAGTACTGTACAGTACACAAAACTCTCATCCATTTGTATCATTGTTATTATGTAGACTCTCAGTGTTTAGTGTCCATATTGTCGTCTATGGATTTCACAGCTTAAGGCACATTTGATGCAGCAATCAAAGTTTGTTGGAGAAATAGACCCCTCTCTGCTCCACTGCTTCTGTCTGAGTGGCCTTTCTCCCTCACTCTCACCTCAATCATCAACCATGCCACTTTGTGGCTCTGTTCTCTGTGTATCCCTCTCTGACTCTATCTTTCTTCCTAAAGCTGATAGTTGCTATGCTCCCAGAAAGTGTGAAGAAGTGAGTCAAAGAGCTGGAGAGGGAAAGATGAGGCACAGGCAGGTCCTAATGTTCTGGGGGATGTTAATTGGCTCCATTCGATGTAAATCAAACTCGGCAGCATGGTATCTCTATTCCCTACGCCTCCCTTTGCACAAAGGTCATCCACTAAAGTGCCAACAGAGATCCCATCATAACTCTGGATATACTGGACAGTAATACGGTTAGGGAATCTGAAAAGAAAGTGCTGGGGCAATCTGCTAGCTCTGCCGGTTAAGGTGTGTGCCATGCAACTGCAGAGTCGTGGGTTTGAAGTATCAACAACCTTTGTCATCTACTTCTGTTTCTCTCTATCGTTTCGGTTTTCCCTCACTTGTATCCGAAAGAGGTAATTAAATATGAGTAGTGCAGTGCTGGGAAGGGAGGCACTGTGATCAGACCTGATTGGAAATAACAAGATATACATGCATATTTTCTTCTCAGAACAAAATAAGAGCAGAATCAAAGCTATGTGTAATGCATTGTGTCATTGTGTAAAACTGTGGAGATCATAATGCTTGGTTGCATTGACGGTAAGTATTTTTGCCTCACTGGCTGTAGCCCGAACACTATGGGTCACTTACTGACTATACATTATTGATCACTAGTGTTTGTTTGTATGTTGGTAAATGCTGCTTAAAATATGTATCTGACACATTGAAATAACAGCTATAGACTGCTAACGCACACATTCTTTTTCACAAGCTTATTCATCCACTTACCGGACGTCCTGGTTCGAAAATATTAAATTGATCAGGTCAAATGATTAATATGTTATGAAATCAACTCCAATTGCAGAATGCAACTTCTGAAATTGGCATGACGCAGTCAGCCAGTGAGAAGAAGTATCACTCTCTTGGAGTTGTTGGGACTGCAGAAACATTCACGGTTGCTCCTTGGAGGAACGGAGTGAAGCTTCTCTACCCACAAACGATCTTTGGCTGAACACAGGCACCAGCTTGCAAAGAGCACTTCAACCAGACCACAGACAAATGTAATTTTGCCTGTAATCAAGTTACTCATTAATTAGTGACAGCTGATAGGATCTACCACAGGCAACATTCGTCATTTTAAACGGTGAAAGGGATGACCAACTCAAGATAAAAATGGCCAACTCAAGATAAAAAGGAGAAGCTGGTACCTCAAATGTTTGACACATCTTTTATGAAAACAATTTAATTTAACGTTTACAAATGCTTGTGAAGATTTGGACTTATGAATTGCAACAACAGGCATGTAAATTTGAATTGCGATAATCCACGCTTTATACAGGCAAATAATAACACAATAACAATTTTGATAATATATAATAAGAATGGAATAATGTGAATGAAGAAGGACATAAAAATGCTTGGTCATCTTCAAATTGCACTCGTGATTGTTTGGGTTCCCTTCCTGTTCTCTGTAACTAATGGGACAGACTAATGTGGGACATGAAACCTTTTATTGTGGTCCCTCAGCATGAGTCTCTTTTGGCCCGTACATTTCCCTTTTCCTCCAGGCCTGCACTTATTACAATGGATCCAAAGATCTGCTAATGGATAGTGTGCGCTTTTTGTGCACACGTGTACGTGCTTGCTCGCGTTCTCAATACGTGTTTTCATATGTGCATGCATGCACATGCAGTTTGTGCGAGCGTGAGTGCAATAGCAGGGCTTCAGGGTATCTCATTCCACTTTTATGTAACCTTATGGATACCCAACCCTAATTAGCCAAAAACCTCTTTTGCCCCCCCCCCCTCCTCTTCTCTCTCTTTCTTGGCCTCTCTGCCCACTTTTGTCCTCACACAAAACAACACATTACATTTTTTTGTTATATATAAGATTTGTATTGATGCCTAACTTTGGCAATTAAAAGTGGTATCATATGCATCAATATATAATTCCAAATATGTTTTCGACAAGGGGAAAATAATTTTCTGTTATTAGAGCTTCGGATGCAAAGTGACGGATCATTTTGATAGGTTGTGTTATTGCAGAAGAACCAAACAGTCTGACTGAAACATTACTCTTGTGACCACTGTAAACTGCATGAACAGCTAGATTTTAATTGATTCACTTCAGGTCAAACAATTTTAAACTACAAGAAGCCTAGAATTAGAGAGTATTGTCCTCCTCAGTCGCATGACGCATCTTGATATATTTATGTGTATCTTTTTAGGGTACACAGGGCCGCACTGATAAAAGACTTGTATCACTTTATACTCAGCTGCTGTCTGTGACAGTTTCAGCTCCTTTTCTTTGTAAACTAAGTATCCAAATATATTGCAGTTGGTTGCAAGTCTACTGCGCTTAAACACAGTATTGTATGCTGTCCCAGATTCGAAGAAAGAAGTGGTATGAAAAGAATACTTTGATTCACTGTGTATTTGAGTGGTGAGGGGGAGGGAATGAAGTATGTTTATTTGGTCCCATGAGAGTGGGGCTCTTAAGGACGTGTCCTAGAATCCAAGGGACTAATGTATCAGATTTGTCCTTCTTTGTGCATTTTATTCGGTTCACCTGTGAATTTGTGTCTACAGATGTGCATGAGCCTGTTTGTATGTACTTGTTTATTCTTTTTTTTAAATACTGCGGTCAATACTCAGCACAGGTGGAGTTTGCAAGGAGGCAGTACCTTTTTGAGTTGACTTACCTTGGGTGACGTGAAGGCCTTTATCATTGATTAAGTAAAATGATTGTAAGAAATAAATCTGACTTGTATTATGTTTGGTTTTGAAATACATTCATAGGCCTATATTGTTATGATTATTAAAATATTTAACTTTTAACAGACTTTAACTTTATGGTGCTTCAGTTGTGTGCACTAATGTGTGAAAGACAAATACCCTCCGTTTTAGTTCTGTTTTGGTCGCCACCAACTCCTGAGAAATGTTTTTTAGTCTTTGGCGATGTTAAATATGCTTCACCAGATAGCTGCTTTTTTCTTTTTTTATCTTTCTGTCATTTGGTGCTGGACAGGTAGAGTACAATGGCTTTATTGGAGCTGGTTTTCAGAAAATGTCTGCATACAGGGTGGATGAGAGTAGTAACGTTCAATTATACAGCTAAACAAAATGATGTCTGTATTTCTGTTATAATATCGAACAAGTATGACTTAACGTTTTTCATGTGATATATAATTGTACATGTTGAGTTTTACTGAAAACAATTTCAGGTGGTGCAGGTTAGAGTGAAAGCTTTTATATTGGATCAACTCTTGCAAACATCATGATGAAAGACACAATACACACTTTGTTTTGAGTGGATGACAGCAATAGATAGCGTAATAGTTTGGGCTGATACATCTCCATCCCCTTTGAGGACAGGGAGGGCTGGATGAGCCAAGGTCAAGCAGAGCAAAGCAGCACTCAGCCCAGCCCGAAGCAGCCACAGGCTATATTTACCTGCCAGCCTAGGATTGCGGTGCGTATAGGAGCTACCCATCCGTCTACACACCACTACTGTGTGCTTGCTGAGCACCTGCTTTGATACTGTATCTGATGTTGCCCCGGATCCGTACCTGCTCGAACAACACAGGGAGATTTCAGAAAAGAAGCATGATGGCCGATATTTATCAGACCTCTCGGAGGGCTTATCTAGGACTCGACTCTGACATACATTTTGATCTGGAGATCAAAGTGATTTTAGATAAGCATGCCTTGTCAGACACCTTTGATAGATATAAGGAAAGTCATTTTGATCCGTTTATGCCAAACCTTGGTACCCGTTCTGGCTCTGTACCTGCAACTCTGGTACATTTGTGTTCTTGGTGTATGGTCAAAAAAAATCTGGCATGAAATCCTTATCTAATTTTATCTAATTTGTAATCCTAACTAGAAATTATTTAAATGAATAAATCTGTACCAAATAAAGTAAAGTTATTTAGCCCCAATTCCACAAGCTTACAACCTTCTGAGAATTTGGGTTTGACAGTTTATTTTTGGCATTAAGAGAGACCAACCCTATCCTACACTGTATATTTGTGTTATGTTTTATATATTGAAGCTTGGGACATAAACTGCCACCTTTCAAACTCAAACCATGATTCAGATGTGAGGCTAAAATCATATTTTTTTGTTGGTCAACGTAGTCAGAGAGTCACTGTGCCGATGGCCCATTAGATCAATGTGCAGTCTTTGAGTTCCTTAAGTGTCACAGCTCATCTAACAGCATGCACCCCGTTAGTCAGATAATCCATCACCATTGTTAGCAAGGCCAATGTGAAGCCCTGGCACGCAGAGGCAGAGGTAACATCTATAAATCTTTTGGCAAAGTTTACTGTGACCCTGGGGTCAGCAAGCAGGCGATCGGAAGTGACTGATGTTATCATGCTGGGATGATAAAGCGTGCCTCGGTTGTCGACGAGACAGCGAACTTGTTACACAGATCGACAGGAAATGCTGAAGTGAGAAAGAAGCTTGTCATTTTAGCCGCAGTCTTAAATGGCTGTGTATGGTCACACATTTATGTGGATGATGAGTTTCTTTTCAACTCACAGTGCCTCTGAAGTTAAAAAAAAAAACATGAGTCAGACAGCAGCTGTATTCCAGACTTTTCTAGAGATTAGTCTTAAAGGTTGAAGGATATATTATTGTCATTATACCAGGATTGCATAATAAAATGTAGTGGTATTCTTTCATCCCAAGCTGCTCCATTTCACATTGAAAAGGGACATCTAAAATATACCACAGTTAAAAAACATATCTTATTTACATAATTGTATAGAGTCACGGTTCGGTTCATACCGCGGTTTAGGAGTCACGGTTTGGTGCGAGATCAGTACAGAGGGGGGAAATATCCAAATACATGAGGAGAACAGACAATAGTGGAAGTCTTAAAGACAAAATCCTCTTGCTGGGGACTGAGTATACTCAAAAGCGTCTTTTATGTTATGCAATTGGAAACACAAAATAAAAGCGTTTCATTTGCGCTTTGCATAGTGTGACAATCAGCCTATTGTGCTAACCTCAGCGCATATGTTGCTAGCCGTGTACAGCCCAAAGTTTCTAGGCTGGTGAGTTTTGGTTCTGCATTGTGTGCATAAATCTACATACAGTGTATTCTGCATGCACCGGACCAGGACCCTTCTTACCGTGACAGTTCAGCACTAATACACAAACTTTTACAGCCCCACAATTGACCTACATACAGTATATACCTAGTACTAAGTTAACTAATCACAAGTAATTAGGGAAATCAGTATCTGAGGGCCGTTAATTCCTAAGAATCATTAGAGGAAGAGTGAAAGTGATAAGGACTGGCACAATGCCACACACACACTGATATGCCCACAAAGAGCACACACACACACCCACACACACACACACACACACACACACACACACACGCACACACACTTAGAGCAGGAGCTGGGCTTTATGTAATTGAATTAGTGCTCCTCAAGGTCTACATGGATCATGTGGCCTGCAGGAACCCACTAATGCACTGAAACAGCCGCTCTCAAACACACCCTGACTCCATCACGTTCCTCTGGCCTAAACACATTTTGCATTATTTGTGCTGGCTAATAGACATAATGCATGATCAAAAATCAAGGATTTCATATATACTAGGGATTGAAAATTGATTCACTGAAGTATCACAATTTAAAAAAAAAACATATTTTTTAATAGATTTTTTTAATGCCTTAATCGATGTAATTTAAATTAAATTGCTTCATTTTAGTACATGCGGAGGTGGAAAGATGTTACTGCTTTTATTGTTGAATTTTGTGACAAAGAAAAAACACATTGCTTCATAGTCCCTGACTTCAGGACATCTCTGAATACAGACATGCTGAAAATCAAACATTTTTGCTCTATCAATTTAGATTTAAGTCTCGAAGAATTGTATGATTCAACTTTTCCCTTTTCCCCATGGTCTAGAATTAAAAAAAGGAAATAATAAATCCTAATATTGGATTGCAATACTTATAAGTTTATTATTGTTACATTTATAATCGGCAACCAAGTATCGCGACAGTATCGAAATAGGAGATTGCACATTCATCCTGTCATTGGCTGTCAATATGATTGTATTTATTTTGAAGTACTTGAAAATGTAGTGCAACTATATATTTGTCACATACTCCAAAGTGACTTGAGATTGATCATGGGCAGTGAACAAATCTGAAGTTGATAAATACTAAGTCTAATAGTCAAATGTGGATGATCACACCCATACAGTAATGTGATTTAATATATTACCCTGTAAGAAATAATACCCCTTTGAAGATTGTATTGTTCAGTTGGGGTTGAGACTGTGTCAGAGGTGTGGATTCAACTGTATTTGTTTTCTAAGCAACACATCTCCAGCGACTTTTTTCACTTAGCACACATTCTTTTGTTGGTTGCTACATGTTAGATTATTAGCTTTATATATATATATATATATATATACACAAAGGCAGTGAGCCAATAGCAAGGATGCAAGTCAGAAATATGTGTAGTGATTCTCAAAACAAGTCTCACCGTGTCATTTTTTTATATGACTTCTATACATTCACGGATTTGTGACGTCCCCCATGCAGCAGTTAATATAACGTTCGGGGATTGAAAAGTTATGACTGAAAGATGCTCATTAATTAATGCAATGGAAGTAAGTGCTCTTTGACAAGTAGAGTCACCTTTATTTCACCCATTGAGGCATGCACGTGTGTAGGTGGTTTAATTGGTTTTGTCTGTGTGTGTGTGTGTGTGTGTGTGTGTGTGTGTGTGTGTGTGTGTGTGTGTGTGTGTGTGTGTGTGAGTGAATGTATGTGTGCGTGTGTATATCTGCACGATGAGAAGGGTGTGATGCGTCACTGGGATTGCTGCTTGATGGCGGATGTAACAGCTCTTCTCTCTGCAGGCTCATCACTCAGTAACCAATCTATGCTGGTGGACAGGGCACGCACACACACACACACACACACACATCCTGTTCAAATTCAAAGTCATTGGGTTAAAGAGGAATACGTACTGCGATCAGCATTGGTTTTCAAGTTGTGTCACTTCTGATAATGTAACAATCTAACATCAGCGTTTTAAAAATCTGCCGTGCCAAAACCAGCTGCCATTCATTCCCTGATATCACTTCACACGCTCTGATCCGAGAGAGCTTACATCAGCACTCACTGATGGCTGGGAACACGACAGCAAGGGGAGACGGCGGGCAGCAAACCCGAACTGGGTGTAGCAGTGGACTCTAAATCCCTCTGCTACTTGTTTAGCAGAGGATACCCCCGTGGGTGGGATCCGTTGTTGGCTGCTTCTGGTTGTAGATTTGTCATTATGCCCATGACATGTATGTAGAAACCCCCCAAAAAAAGAGAGAAAACCAATCAACAGTGCTGTATGTCTCCCTGCATTCTCTTCCTCTGCTGTCTACTGTACAGAGGCATCGAGTTGGAAAATGCACATTGCACTCGTATAAATACTTCATTGCTAATTAAATTTTAAACTGGAGACGGTCGGAGGGAAAGTGAAGCAACTGTTTGTTCTCTCACCACGCCCCTCAGCACTTTTTCTCCGCAAGCTATCTTTCTGTCTCTTTGCTTATTCCTGCTCTTCGCAGAGTATATCTCTCTGAATCCCGCCATCTTTCCCTCCTTTCTTTTTCCCTTCTTCCCCACTCTCTCTCTCTCTCTCTCTCTCTCTCTCTCTCTCTTTCTCTCTTTCTCTCTCTCTCTCTCTCTTTCTACCTCCCTCATTTAGTCCATCTCAACTTAACTGTTTCCTTGTTTTTCATGCCTCTTGTGTTTTTCACATTTAGTTCTTCTGATTTGTAATGGTAGGAGCAGGGATGGAGCACAGTTATATTATTTATTGAAAAGGCTTATTGTCTCATTTTTGTTTTTGTCATGGTTATGTGTTGAAGTAAAAATTCACAACTCCAATATCATATGTGAAATTGTGTTTATATACTACTAATAAGCAACAGCAAATACTGTACATTTTTTAATTAAACATAATGTCGCCCGGATTACGTTTATTAATTAACAGAATGAGGAAACGTAGTTAATTAACATTTTTGGCAAGTTACAAAATGTTGTTGATTGAATGCATCAGTAAAAGGTTCACTGACAACGTATGGTATTTGTTTTCCGACAGTAACTGCTATGACAATACAACCGCTTGTAGAAGCTAAGGCATGCTGACACTTTTATGATTTTGTTTAGGCAATCATAGTATTTGGTTAAGGTGTTTTTACAAGTTGTTCCCTTTGTATGCAGTTGTTAATGGCAAGCCAACCTGACCACCTCTGTACGACTAGTGGAGGTGTGGAGATTTCTCGTTTCTAAGACGCATTGCGATGCAGACATGGACGATTCCGCATCGACGCCGTGACAGAACATAATCAGGATTTTGGTTCGTTTCAGCTCAGTGTGAGTCATTACTGTGCTTTGCTGTTATTTACTGTCACGGTAGTTTCTCTCCTCTTCCCTCAGCCGGTGTTTCACCGAGGGCGGAGGCTTTGCACACACTGTGCGCATTGAGCAGAGAGGTGACACTCAGCGGGCTGCTAGCTCGATGCTCTCGCTACCAATATAGGCCGCTCTGTTTCAGCAATGATGGGCTGAAAAAAAGCGTGCATTCAGGCTGAAATTCACATGTGATGTTCTGGTGGGAGATGCATGAATTAAGTAAGAGTAAAAGAGCTATGAGTAAGGAAAAGTCTGCTAGCTGCTAGGCTAATTTATGCAGCCTAAAATGCCACGGGGAGTTCAGGTGTTCAAGTGCTCTGTTTGAGAGCTGCTATGTGAAAGAAAACATATTTTCTGTAGATTACAGCACACTGCAGAATGATTTCTGTTTTGTTTTTGTAATGCATAGGTACTGAGGTACAATGCCACACTGACACTGGCATTGAAAATATGCATTTTTTATATTATATATATATATATATATATTATAATATATATACTATCTGATTTTTTTAAGGTACTTTCAAAATGAAAAGGGAGTTTAGATTTTTTTAATTAATTGACGGAAAAAGTAGCCATGTGCAGTAATATAGAAAATTGAGGATTTGATACATTGAGATGTGACGAGATTCATCGAGAATCGTTGTAAATTTGAACCGCTGACAGGTGAATCGTAATTGAATCGAGACTCCAGTGAAGATTCATTACAATAAATAAATGCAGCAATTACGTTTGAGGAAACAAATTAGGACATCATATAAACAAATTAGTATTATATAAATGATGTGATGAATTATACTGTATGGCCCTTAAGCCCCCAACATCTGGCATGCCATTAGTGCAAGTTATCACAATGTAGACCACTGTGTGTCAGTACTGTGTTATGTGTCCATTGTTCATTATAAAATCCTATTTAGAGCTTTAGAAAGTGTCCTGTTGGCTACTAGGTCGTTCAGGTAGTTGAAAGTTCCAGAAAATGTCCAAGGAGCGGACATATGGATTGCCTCCTCAAAAATGGTATATGACCGCAAAAAAAAGCAGAAAACAAACAATGTATCCAAGTTGTTAAATAGTTACATAAGCTAGAGGACTATGCAAGAACTCGAAGTAGAAGAGAGTCCATACACATTCTGTAGCCCTCCTCTCAACAGTCTGTCACAAGTCTGTATACCCAGGATTCAAAAACGATTTAAAGGCTTTCTCTCTGGAATCCCCGACAGCAAAACTGACTCACTTTACATGCCAGTAGTACTGCCAACATCATTCATGCTCTGTCATTGCCGCGTCGGAGTCGGCCGCTAGCTAATTAGTCAGCCCGGCCGCTGTAAAATCAAAAGCCAGGCAATTAATACACATGTGCATTTTGCCCTCATTCTAGATTCTAAAACTCTATTATTAATGTCACGCATCGTCGAGCGGTCAAGCCATTCGCACAATGCATGCGTGTGAATAAGTCTAAAATGCTCCAAAAATAACCCTAACCCTATAACAATCAATCTCCTTTTACTAGAGTGCTTTACCATTGCGCTGTTATTGCCTTTGAAGGACGTGTTGGTCGTCCACCACACCATACCAGATGGTAATGTACTGCTTTGTGTGCAGAATGAGCCTCATTAACTGACATGGATATTTTTCTCACTGGAAAGCCCTATTCCCTGGCTGTCCTCTATCCTTCCACCTCTTCGCCCCCCTCCTTCCACTCTTCCCTAATGCCATGATGGTATTGACCGCATTTAATTGATCTAACACTGATGCCTGTTATTTGACAAACTAAAAATGTGAAAACATTCAACAACACAGCAGAGCAGATCATAGTGAGTTGCTCTTGCGCTCAATTTCGTATTTCCCTGTTTTTCAGCAACGTATCAGCAGTTAGTCATGCACAAGCAATACAATATGTTTTGTGTAATATGGCAAATCCAGCAAACAATCAGGGAGCACAAATCATCCATTGGACAACCATCCATTAGCAGTTTAGACACAGAGTTAGAGGATGAATATTATGAATAAATGTTAACACTGTTTTGTTTTCTGGCTTTTAGACGATATCCAGTTAGCAGGAACACAGGAACTGATGGAAATGTTATACCGCTCTGTAGGCACAAAGTGGAGAATGTGAATTTCATCATGATGTAAACCTTTCAGTTGCCCTGTTTTCTAAAAGAGTTGCTGAGCCGATGAGGGACTTAATGACACACCTTTTGCTCTTCTGTTTGATTGACATATGGTTCATCCAATCATGACAGCTTCTCAGATGGTTCCGTGTCAGGTTACCCCTGGTTACCAACAAGACTAATTTCAACAAGCTATGGAACAGTAGCACAATGATGCAGAGGTGCTTTAAACCTACATTATTAATAATGGCCAGCAGGGGGAGACTCCTCTGGTTGCTAAAAGTAGTCTGATTGTATAGAATTCTATGAGAAAATTACTCTACTTCTCACTCGTTTTATTCCCTCAGTAAACATTGTAAACATGAGTTTAAGGTCTCAATCGCTACTTTCAAGTCTTCTTCAATACAACATGATGTTCAATTAGTCAATTATTGTCCCATTTAGAGTATAATAGATAATAAAGCAGGGTATGCTTTAGGGCGTGGCTACATTGTGATTGACAGGTTGCTACAACAGCGTTGTCTAGTTTCACAGTGTGCGCGTGTGTCTGGAATTCTTACATCCTCTCTCCCTCATACACACACTTGAGTTTGTACACTGTTGATCTCTGTCTCACATCTATGACTCATACAAACACACACACACACAAGCTAAAATATTTGTGGATCGTGGCCGGATTGTAATGACGAAGAGAAGTCTGACTCGGTTGTTTTACGGCGAGATGAGCGACTGACGGGGTGACAGGGTGGGTTGCTGGCTCTGCACCAGTGGCCCCGTGGGGAAGGCCAAGGTGAGAGGACAAAACACCCACTGTCAATTATGCACATAACATACATATTAAAAACACCCCCTTAATCCTATGGCTTAGTAAGTTGAGGTTTCTTCTCCTTCATCAGAATTCAAGTCACCAAGCTCACTGAACCAGTGATTGATTACACTATAATGTCCATCCCCTGCAGGAAAAAGGGAGAAAATAACTCTTTGTAAAAACACAGCATGCTATATTTATCTCAGTTTACAAATCTGTCTTAAGTTGCTCTATATTTGCATCTGGCACTAAAGGATATAAAAGTACTGTAATCTCTCCCATGCGAGTTGAACATATGAAATAATGAACGCGGTCAAGAACAGGCATTGTAATGACCCAGTAAGAAAGGGTTGAAAGTGTTTTCTTCACTGCTAAACATTCTGTGGAAACAGATATTGCAGATATTGCCTCTGGTTATTGTAGATATGTTGTATTGTATTTATGTTTCAAAACCACTAGATTTGAAGAAATATCTGACATAACTGATACATGATGCTGCAGCAGTATTTCTCACATCTCATGGTTAAAAGATGGTCTTAAGGGCCTTTTCCCTCTGACATAAAATATGAATTAGAAAGAGAATGATTAATACATAGATTGTCCTCAAAGTGAGGTAATTGTGTGGTATGTGTTTGCTCCAACGCTAGAGCCATGAAAGTCTTGCAGTAGAGAAACAATGAACACATTAATGAACAGAGCTTTCAAAATAACTATTCTTGACTCATCCCAAAATGGAATTAGCATTTTAAAAGGTTTCTCTGTCCTGTGCAAGCCTGCGATTTGTGTGGACATGTTAAGCATGCCAGTGTACAGTTGTATATGAATATCAGGCAGGGGGGTAAAGAGAGGGGTGCAAATGGGCCCTTCCCCTAAATTCTGGCGCCCTTCTTGGACCACACCCATCTTCAAACCCGGCTTTCATTTTGATCTCAAATACACACCCATACAGTTCCGTGACTGCGTCTTGCGTGGTTGTGACACTGTTGCGATTACGAAATGGGTCCAAAGACACAGTCAGATAAATAAACACCTGGCAAAGTACAGCATCCGTGGTGGTTCCCGCCGCATTAGGTGTCTCCAGGACCCCGTTTTGCCTTGATGACACACACACACACACACACACACACACACAGACTCACAAGGTGAAAACAATGCCAGCCACACACTGTCACGGCTGATGAAGATGATTGATGGTGCTTTGAAAGAAGTGCAGCTTTCTGCAAATGCAGTGTGTCAGCTTGTCTAGCCCATATTTTTAGCTCTCCCTGGTGCATAGGGTTTATTATAGCATGAGCTTCCGAAAGAGCTCAGTGGCTTCTCTTTGTGACATCATGTGTTATAGACATGCTGCTACCCACTTTGCATCCTTGTTCACCGGCTAGTGTTTCTCACAAAGCCTGATGATGCATTTCAGTGAATATATTGTACCTTACATTGAGGGAACAGTATGTTCTCTTTTGCATTTATTAGGATTCATGCATCGGGGGAAAATTAAAAGATGGGGTTTTGGAGGTACAAACATTTTACTCTAGTTTTACACTCTTTTTCTACTAGTTTTAGTTTACTATAGTTTATTTTTCTGTCTTGTTGACATGTTTCGAGAGATGGATTATTCCAGGCACTCTTGTTAATTCAATAGTCTCACATTTTGTGTGTGTCAGTGTCACTGTGATGGTTTTAGTGTCTGCTTTGGCCTACAGGCCCTTTTTTAATGTTAATGAGTTTAGATCCAGCTTCACTCATCTTCTCTCTCTGCATCGCTCTGTGACACGCTTCTCTAATCTAGACTGTATGGAAAATTGTGGTTGGCTTGCCTGTGGGGGCAAGCCACTCGCTGCGGCTTTAAATGGACAGGCTATGTTTTAACCCTTGCTGGACCTTAACGTCTGACCCTGGTATCAGCAGTTTGTCCTATTGATGAATGGCTCCTCGTGGGCTAAAAGGGCCCCTCTGTACCTGCACAGACTGCTGAATCATAAGGAGTTGGCTCTATCGACCGGTCTTGGGGAGTGGTCACCATCCCATGAAATTCATCAAACCAGCAATAGCAATTTGTGGCTGAGGATAATACCATTTCCTCCTATGGTGGCAGGTTGAGATGATTTGCCATTTTTGCAGTTGTGGTTGTGATATGATTATGTTTCTTAACAGCATATCTACTTTAATTGTTTGTCATCTTCACTTCATGTCATAACCTTTATAATACCAGATACCAAAGTACCAGATTTGACAGCTTGTTTTAAAACAGAGAAAGAGGCATTTTCGATCCCCAGTGCTTTAAGGATAGCAAGGCAGAGCTTGACACTGCTTTTAATGCTATTGCTGTGTCATCGATATATTTTTAGAAGCCGCAGTCATAGAGGAAGTTGTGAACTCACATGGCCTCCTGCGATCTTCTAGTTCATCTCACATTCGTCCTTTGTGACTTTTCCCTCCTTCATCCTCCATCAGCACCTTTGTGCACCCATCCCTCTCTCAGCATGAGGCTTACTGCTATGACTCTGCACCCACTGGGTGATTAGTGGTGACCCGCTGTCACTGACACAGACATGCACAGCGGGGCGCGCGCAACATGCAGCTGCCACATGTTTGCACAGATACGCAAACACATGGATATACAGTAAACACAGCAAATTCATGTTGCTTATGTTAACGCAGTAACATAAGCATACTGGTGCTTGAAAAACAAAAATTACACCTCTGTTTTCTCAGATTCTTCCTCTTCAGTTCTCCCTGACATACAATATGTTGCTCAGTTAAGATTTTGCAACTCAGAAAAGCATCATCAAAGCAATGAGGTGCACACTATTTGCATGTGTTTATAATGGAAGTTCATATTTGTGTTTGTTTCTCTGAATGTGTTAAACCGCATGTGATGAGATGTGGAAAAATAACACAAATGGGCAAAGGATTGGACTTCTTGGTTTGTGATGTATGACGTGCACATATATTTCCACAGCATATTTCGATTTAAACTCTCTCACTGTCACAAAGCAAAGAGAAAACAGCTCTAGGTTTGATGTTCATCAGTCTTCCGTCATTGTGTCAATCTGTCCCCCCCCTTAGAAAGAGAGTGAATGATGGGGAAGGAAAAACATGTATTCACAAACAACACTTTGAATAAACTGTGTGGGTAGGAGCGAGGTCACGACCGCTGTTCGTGTGGAGGCCTTGTGACTCGATACGTGTCTGTTGTATGCACCGCTGACTGCGATCAGCTAGCTAACGCGAGCATCCTCCTGTTTGCTGGAGTCTTTACATCCTGCAGTGAGCATATGTCGGCTTCTGTGACCTGTTTGCAGCATGGCTTAGGTCGATGTAGCAAGTCACGGCACCGACATGCCTGCACAGGAATTGAGCGCACAGGTCCCTGTGTCTGTGTGTATTAAAAATGTGTACATCTTTAAATTTGGCTTCTTTTTTTTTTTTGGCCGCACACCAACATTCACGTACAAGTCAAGAGTGTGTGTTTCGATGTGTCTTGCGCCTGTCAGTGTGCTCGTGTGAGTTAGTGTGTGTCAGATCCGGAGCGCTCTACAGTCCTGATTCATGACACGGGTGATTTGGTAGTCAGTCAGTCAATGTCACGATAGGGCAGCAGCTCCTGATCCCCCCCCCCAGCCCCTCTCTCTCGGCCCATCTATCTCCTCCTCCCAGGCCTCGATCACAGATACTCTGACATTTAACGTCCAACTGTGCCTTCAACTACTGAGTTATACTGCAGTGACCTTATAGCGACTTCCTTGTTGAGTTTTGTGGTTAACTTACTTGTTGGTATTTAATCTTGTTGTGGTTTTGTTTGTCATGTTGATGCTTGTCCGTAGACTTTTTTTAATTCACTTGAGATGAAATATTGCCTTTATTTAGTTGCCAGCATACAATTAGGCATTTTTATATATCAAATGTTCTATTTTATTGCATGAAAACAAATGACCTTTTATTATGACTCGTGATTAGTATATAGGTTAAAAAGGATGAATACTTCTGTAGTTATTTATAAAACATTGCTTGATCTCTTTTATTTGCCAGACGTTGAGAAAGAGATATATCTGTGATCAGTCAGGTTAAGTGCACCATAGTACTATTTTAGGTTTCAAGGGTTTCACATAAAGTGTACAGATATATGTTTTAACAACACTTTTCACAGGCATATATATGATATGTATTACATTTAATGTCAGTTCATACAGTAATGGAGGAACATAAATAATGAACATTGTATAAGAAATTAAAGTCCTTGCTCACTGAGCTTTTTAAACATGATCCTAGTATGCTATATACATATCTGTGTTATTGTGCAATATAATTTTGGGGGTTTTGAATCTATTTATATTCAATCACAATTAAATGCCACAAGTCAGTCACTAAAATGTTGTACACACGCGTAGGCTTTTATAGAAATAAAACCACCAAATAGAATACCTAAAATATGTTCAGACTGGATGCCACAAAGCCCAAAGGTAATGGCAACGACCTCGGTCTTGGACTGAGATCACCTCAAAATGAACAGATGACAGATGGATGGGGGGAGGATGAAGTGATAAACTGACAGTGCTGAAACAAGAAGTGTTACAACTGTTGTCTACTGAGACAGCAGTGCAGAGGATGAGAGTGATTTTAACTGTGTGTGTGTGTGTGTGTGTGTGTGTGTGTGTGTGTGTGTGTGTGTGTGTGAGAGAGTGAGAGAGAGATACTTTTTGTGCATGTAAATTGTGTGTCTGTTTATTCAGGAGGGTTTTTGTCAGCCAAAAAAAGAAAGAATTAGCTTATTTGATGGGAATTTCATTATTGATGGCATGGTTCCTGAATCCCAATCCAAAAACCAATACTCGTACACACCAACTGATAGACGGATGAATGGATGAATGGACGAATGGATGAATGGACCAGTTATTTACAAAGACTTGTTTGGGACCCACAGGTGGGTCGCAAGAGATTTTCTTGGGGTTGGCAAATAAATCAATTGTCTTTCATTTAACATTTCTATCTGCAGTACACCTTTGAGCCACACGAGAGAGCCTGGATGTTCTTATTGTTCTGATAATTCTTGCCGATGTGTAACATTGAATCTAATTGGAAAGGTCAGCGTACATTTGTCTCGAGGAAATATAAATAATTACATTACATTACAGTAGATTTAATTTAGCTGACACTTTTATCCAAAGCGACTTACAATAAGTGCATTCAACCATGAGAGTTCAAACAGAACAACAAGAATCAAGAAAGTACAATTTCCTCAAGAAAGCCAAACTACCAAGTGCTATAAGTAAGTGCCATTTAAGTGCTACTTTTTTTTATTCCAGGTATAGTAGGAAGAGATGTGTTTTTAGTTTGCGGTGGAAGATGTAGAGACTTTCTGCTGTCCTGATGTCATTGGGGAGGTCATTCCACCATTTAGGAGCCAGGACAGCAAACAGTCGTGATGTTGTTGAGTGTTTAGCTCGCAGTGACGGAGCTACAAGCCGCTTAGCAGATGCAGAGCGGAGTGAGCTGGCTGGGGTGTAAGGTTTGACCATGTCCTGGATGTAGACTGGACCCCATCTGTTCGCAGCATGGTACGCAAGTACCAATGTTTTGAAACGGATGGGGGCAGCCACCGGTAACCAGTGAAGGGAGCGGAGTAGTGTGGGTACATTTAGGAGGTTAAAGACCAGTCGAGCTGCTGCATTCTGGATGAGCTGCAGAGGTCGGATGGCACTAGCAGGTAGACCTGCCAGGAGGGAGTTACAGTAGTCTAGGTGTGAGACGCCCAGAGCCCGTACCAGAACCTGTGTCGCCTTCTGGGTGAGAAGGGGACGTATTCTCCTGATGTTGTGCTGCATGTACTGACAGGAACGTGTTGTTGCAGTGATGTTGGCAGTAAGGGAGAGTTGACTGTCGAGTGTCACACAATTAGCCTGTTAACTGCATTTGTAAAGTATTTAACACATGCATTAAGCAAAGTTGTAAGCTATCAAATGTATAGCTCTTTGAAATGGCTAGTTTACCTATTCAAGGTATTATAATAATATGTTGATGTGGAAATGGAAGGAACATTTTTGTCATTTTCTTAAAAGTGAGTCCCCAGGGAAAAGGTTTGGGAAACACTGCCATTGACTGCACTATATGTAACATATACGCAAACCTCCCATTGTCTTATTTTATTGGGATTCACTGACCTTGTTGCAAGACAACACATCTCCACAGGCCCCAGAGGTGCTGCTCTGTATCCGACCATGACCTCTGACCTCCTCCTATGGAGGGAGTACAAGTAAAAAGAAAATTTCTCAGTTGGGGATTCTTTGTTCTAAGAGACATATCTCTCCCATCACACACACACACACACACAGATAGGTTGCTTTAACACATGTCTTCTCTCACAACTGGCTTTCACCCCTCCTCTCTCTGTCTTTCTCACTTACACCTGACCTCCACTTCTCTATTTCACTGTAAAAGTCATCTCCACACCAGGGTATTTGTTTCTGCTATTGCTTTTCAACCACACTAAAGCCAGCATTTTCAACAATGTAACCTTTTTGAATACTCCTGAAGTTGAGAAGTTGGAAAATAGTCTGAGGCTATTATCTACCATGCCATGGTATTCTCATGTGATCTCAGGTGTCTACTATGCTATTCAGGTTTAACTGATAAACAACAACCCACGTGGAGGGAAAAGTAAGTCATTGTTGTGGTGTTTCAAAATGGTGATGT
>JACSYO010001218.1:2060000-2182500 GCA_016806645.1 Ophiodon elongatus | reverse complement strand
TGCTTGACACTTAAAGAGGTGAGGATTGTTGAAAGTTTCCATACCTGCTTCTGTTCCATCCTTATTATTCTAGTCATCTTTGTAAGCTTTCGGACACATGAAAATCATAAAAAAATAGTCATAAAATCGTTATTGAGACCACAAATCTGTATTGTGTGTGAAAAAAACAGTCCCTTTAATATCAAATGTGCACACATGCAAAATGTGTATTAAATATATGAGTGCAGTAGTTGTGTAAGTGCCTCTGTAGACATTTGTGTGTATGTTGCTGGCATTGTATTGCATTATATTTGTGTCCCAGACATGATAGAGTCTAAACCTGCACATCATTTAATTGCCCAATTATCAGCGTGTGTGTGTGTGTAAATGTTCCTTTTTTATATAAAAGGAACATACAACCATATATAGAAAAAGCTTGCTTTGATTGTAATGGGCTGCAGAAGCAGTGGCCTGACAGGGGCTATAAATATTTCAGATGCTCTGTTTTAGCACCGGGATAGAGAAGACAACAGGAAGATCCTCGTTTTGATGTGTCTCATCATAGTTTCACGAGTGAAGGGGCATTTTGATGCGCTGTGAAATATATTAATCTCAACAAATCATTTAATCTTCTATTCAGTCCTCAAGTCTTGTCTTTATTTTTAAGATAAAGAGCAGCTATATAAGCTTCAGATGAGCAGCCCATGGGAGACATGGATCTGATTGCACCAAGATACGTTGGACTGGTCTACTTGCCAGTGCTGGTTTTACTCTCAGACTACTCTACTCCCAATATTTGTTTGTTTGTCATGACAATGATGTGACCTGAGCATTAGTTATTAGCTATTATTACTGTATACAAGCACACAAATGTGGACGTTTCTTCTGTTGTTGGGGCTCGTGTGCACATACTGGAGTCTGGAGTCATTCTGGATTGGGATTATGATTATGGTCTTGTGTTGACACGAGTACATGATTGTGCAGTCTGTACTGTATGTATACTGCTCTGTGGGATAAGTGTGAGGATTTGGATCCAACCACACGAGATGGCATCGAACATGTTAATGAACCTCTCCTATTAGACAGCTCTGTGCAGTTGATCAACTTGCATGGAAGCTCATGTGACGTCTCACTATTTGTTCGACATAAATCAAAGGCAAACAGTCTTTCTTTGAACAATCTGAAGAGCTCCGAAAAGCCACACTGCTTCGACATGCCTCTCTTAACGAGCCATTTATTATTCAATGAGGTCTGACATTTACATTTGTATGACAATAAGAGAAAAAATGGTTGTGACTTTCAAATGCAGTCTTTTTAATTTTCCACATATCCGGCATGTGTTGATGGTGTGTTTCTGCCTGTATCACTCATACAGGCTATACTCGTGTGTTTGTGGAGCACCATCTTACACTCGTACACTCTGGCCATCCATCCATCAATACTGGATCAACTCCCACTCTGTGGAGCTTTCTGGACTCTATTGATTTTTCATTCTCGGAGCAATGACTTCATCTTGCCAGGCATAGAGACTCGCTGGTGAAATGATCTCCACTTTCCTGGGCCTTTGATGTGAAATCATGACACCTCATTTATGGATTGAGGCTACTATCATTTAGCATGGTGCATCTTTTTAACCTTAAAGTATTTTATGCACAAATAGTTTACATACTTGACATTTTTCTAAAATCCCTCAGATTGACTTAAGTAATATCATCACAGCGTCAAATATGTCTGGCACATAAAAGAACTCAACAAAGCAGTCATCGATTATTGACAACTGTGTTGTGCAACAAACAAGCTGTTCCTTTGTCTGTTTGTCACATGTGTTATCTTAAATACCAGTTATCAGATTTGAATGACACTAAGTTTGTCAAAATGGCAACAGCAACTCAGGAATTTCACCACTGCTTATCGTTTATTTTTTTCTGTATCATTTATCCGCCACCACTGATCCGTGTCTGCTGAAAGTTATAAAGTTCACAGGTCAGAATGAGGCAATTAATTTCTGACTGTAGGGGGATTTATTTCTGGAGGATGACATCATTCAGCTTTCTTTCCTGAAGGTCTCGGGATAGAAGGTGTAGTGTGTAAAAAAATAGCTACTGAGAGCGTCACCGGCGGTCCAGATCAGATGTTTCATTGTGATTATACTGAACGGCCTTTTTCATTAACTCTGGGCCTTCCTGCCAAGGTAACGATTTATATGCAAGGCCTAACAGGGAATTGGGGAACGGCTTGAAGAGATGTGTAACCAAGTGGGAAAGAAAGAAGAAACTGTTCCAGTAATGTCAAGATTCGGCGACTTGCTTTAATGTGTCCCTGTGCTGCACTGTGCCGGTTTCAGCAGGTTTAGAGGTCCCTTTCTCTGCGCATCTGTGGTGGAGGATGTCATTAACACTTCCGGGGTTCGAGATTGATGTCCCACGAGAACAACCTGTGATAAAACATGAGCACTGCGGGTACTGAAAAATCACAAAATGGCTTGCAAGATGAGGCTTTTTTTTAATACAGTTATGGGTGTGTGGTAATACACATACCTCTATTTTTGCTTCTTGTTGTGCTCACTGTGAGTTAGACTTGACAGCAGGGGCCTGCAAGGCGTCGACTGCACTGCTTCCTGCTGTCAGAGCCTGCAAATCATTGTGCTTTGTGCGTAAATCTACCCTCTACTCCTCTCCTATTTTATGTGTTTGTGTGAGATCGCTTGAGAATCTCTCTCTTTGTGGTAGAAGTGGGTCTTTGTTTAAACCCATGAGTGTTCATTATTGTGATCCATCTCCCTCCCTGTTAGTGCCAACACTAACATACTGTGGCGTCCATGCAGCTATTTTTGGTTTTGGTGTGTGTGCGTGTGTGTTTGTAAGGTGATTTAGCATTATGTGAATGAGTTTTGTGTTCATGCTCACAATGAGAAACAGCCACCATATTTTTTCATCTACACTTTCCTGTCCACCAGGATTCGTCACAATACGCCCACAATATGCCGTGTCAGTTCTTGCAACATGCAGAGTACTACCTACTCTACTAGCTAGATCTCTCTGTAGAAATTGGATTGGAAGATGTTTTTATATGTTTTTTTTATAATAAAGATTTTTTTTTACTTCTCTCTCTCTCTCTCTTGTTTCTTTGGGGTTTTGTTTTTGCCTCTCCCCTTCTGTCTGCATCTCGCTCCTCTTTTCTGCCTTCCAATTAATGATGTTAGACTGTGAAAACAACAGTGTTGAACTTCCTACACATACTCACATTTACAAACCAATGTGTTTTGTTTTCAGCAGTACAGACGGCAGACATAGATACACTAAGGAATAGGCTTTAGTAGTTAGAGGTATGAATTGATTGTCTACAGTAATTCAAAGGTCCCATAGCTAAATTAAAGTACTCAAATATTACGAGGTAAATATATGCATGTGTTGGCCCATATTGCCTTTGTGTGGCATACAAGTCATTACTCATCATTTGTTGTTTAGATATGAGGATTGAACATTCTCTAGGGTGCATTTTACATATACTATGACAATGTGGGTGAGAGTGATGCTGTGATGAAGATGTGTCAAAACGCTCCTGCATCTTTTTAACCATAACCGTTCTTGACATAAACAGTGAGAATTATAAAGAAATCAACAAGAGAGTTTCACAAAAGATACAGTCAGTATTAGTATTATGATAAAATGGTACAAATCAATATCACTAAGTCAGCAGAATGCATAAAATAGTGTAATGCTTGTCTTTATTTTTAAGCATACCTTCATACTGAGCCTCCTGTCTTTCTGCAAATGTAATAATAAATCAAATTAATAATTAAAGGTCTCGCTTAGTAAACACTGTGTCAACAGTAGTAAGACAGTGTAGTAGTAGTAGTCGTATTAGTAATAGTAGTATGTATTTCTACAAGCACCTTCAAAGTTACAGCGTGAAGGAGATGAGATGCATGTCGAACAGAAGAAGAAGTCTCAACTTGAAGTGACACAAGGACTCATTTCACAATCAGAAGTGACGAGAGCTGTCAATGTATCAGATGTTCTGCCAAAGACGCCGGTCAGAGAAAGCCCACAGTGCAGAGAACCACCAAATGCTTTCGTGACTGAGAGTTTGTGATGCTCAGAGATTGAATGTCTCTCACGACTGCTTATCATAGAAAACATTAGTGTATAGTGCAAGTAGCCTGCAGCCAGGAGAATATGAGTCCTTTAATATACCAATGTTTATGAACACGTATTCCACATTGTCACATCATTAATCATACAAATGTAAAAAATGTACACCAACAACAGCTTACTTAACAGCTTATATTTTGACATAATCACCCAGTTTTCTGTGCTCCTCAGTGCCATATGTTTTTTAGATGGCATGAGGTGTTAGTCATCTTGTAAGATTGGTTTCGATCAACCTGTGTTTCTTTCATTTGTGCCAGACCATTGTGTGTGTGTTTCAGCGTATGTGTGTGTTTGTATGTTTGTGTGCAAAATGTAGATGCAGAATATCGAAGGGCATGGATACCACTTATGAAATAGCAAACCGTGAAATCAATGGCTTCAACCTTTTTTCCTTTCAATTTCCACCCGTGTATGGGGATGTAGTTTGGCCTCGATATTCCCTGCCTCGGTATTAGTATCTGAGGTCTCTAACGCTTCTGGCTTTTTTCATGTCTACATGATTATATTTTTGGCTCATCATAAAGCTTATGAGTCTGTGTTTCGTTGTGAGGATATTCAATCATATTTGTGTGGGTAAGCCAAAGAAGAACAGGATCGTAACGCAGAGAAAAGTATAGAATGTATGCATTTCATTGTGATTCTATTGTACAAAGTGGGGATTAAAAAGTATTATATCCATTGATATCCCCTGGATGTGAGTTTATAGATTTCATATCTACCATACCACATGCAGATTGAAATATGAAGTTCTGTTGGCGTGACATTTGGAATATATGCTAATATTGTATTATGTGCATGTTTAAAAAGTTATTTCACCGATTAGCTTAAACGGTTTCAATTAACAGTAGATCAGTGTGTATATTGAATGAATATCATGTAAAGCATTAATCTCTTATTAACCAATTGTCATATAAGATATCATAGTCTTGAGTCATTTCAATCGTATAAGTCTTGAAGATTTAGCTACACCCCTGTAACACCAATACAGGACAATATCTGGGTGATGCTAAATAACCTTTTGTCTTATTTCAACCAGTTCACATGTTGCTCTTTTTTCGTTTCATATGTCTGCCATTAACAGTCTGGTCTTGTCTTGGTGTTGTCTTGGCTGGTGTGTGTTGTCTTCTAGGCTCATATGGTTCAGCGCGGACTTGTCCGTCAGGTCAGTATTGTGGGTTCTGAGAGGTTGGCGGAAGCCTGAGGAATGTGGTTCTTTAATAACAGAGTAAATATGCTGTTTGTTTACATCCTTGTGCACACTTTGCTTATTCCCTCAACACTTTATTTGTGTTTCCTCATCAGCTGCGGTGGGGTTTCTTAGGGCTCGGCAAAAAATGTCAGCTTTTCCAAGTCTTGTATTTCCAAGACCAATGAATATTTCTACTGATATTGGAAGCGGAACATTTACCTCGAGACAACACTAGAGAATCGATAGTAGTCAGTTTACATTGGATAAATTAGAGTAACTGACCCCACTGGCAGATTTTCTTTCTTGGTAAAAATGTTTTAAAAATATGTTGTACACAATTGAATTTTTCTGGACTGACTGTGGTGGTAGTCGTGTGTTGCTGTTGCTTCTTTTCATGTCCTTGTGGTTGTTGTGTTCAGGCAAACTGTTGCGTTGTTGTGACCTTCCCGGCAAGTTTCTCGTCCCGCTCATGTGTGCTACCCCAGTGGTCGTGTCTCCTCCCCTCTGTGTATTGTAGTTTTGACTTGTAGAATGTGCTGTGCGCTGATTTACAATTCAGGCCATTAACATTTAATATTTATGATTTCCTGGATTAGCTATGTGTTCACTCTGATGGTATGCATGTCTGTTTTGTTTTTTCAATTTACTCATGTGAGTTAATCTATATCTGTAAGACCATGTCTGCTTTACTTGTATTACAAACTGAACACTTACCTTGGTTGCTTATTGTTGAAGTCTATTTTTCATATTGGATAATCACTCAAAAAACACGGCTTCTGAAAGGGCAATGGCCCCCACATTGCGGCCTCCTATCTTCACAATGTATTTGCTTGACAGCTTTATTTAAAATTTAAACATAATCATTAATCATTTTAAACTTCCCTACATTCTCACACTTAAACCATCTGGTCATTTTGCATAATTATATGAAGTGTGAAGAAATTTGATTGTGAAATTGAAAATCTGAAAATCCCTGCACTGCAGCAGATCATATTGTTTTCCATATCCAAATTCCATAATAACCTTTCAGCATATTGTACTTCTAAGTGTCCTGAGAGAAAACTATACTTATGCACCTCCTCCTCGCTCTGTTTTCAGACTTTAAGAAATCTAGCTCATGATTGGAGGCTTTTGACAATCACAGGTCATTGCAGAGAGAGGGTACTCCTAGCTGTTTTACAAATCCAGATGTGCGGACACGTCCCTTCAGTGAAAGTGTGATTCAACGGCGAAATGTCCTCCAGGAAAAGTTCCGATTCAATCATTGGCAACAACTTCCTACACTGCAACGCAACCCAAATCAGGAAGACAGACTTATAAAAAGGGGAGTCTTACAATATCAGCGAACATTTCAGAGATAGAGAGAAAGTGTTGCTAATAGTTAAGCCTTCTGATAACCGGCTCACAGCTGAGCCGAGCTCACGGCAGCTCACGGCTATGGCTACCACTTGAATTGCAATGTTCTGAAAGGTTATTCTGGAAATTTTTCCCAATTCTGCCAAAACAAATGGCCTACCCAGGCTTTAAGTAAATTTGGAAAGTATACAGTCCCAAAATTGGAGTGATATGTACCGTAGCAATGATTCATTTAACACTCCTGCCTAACGTTTCTTCCCAAGGTTAGTTGATCCGTATATTACAAACAAAAAGGGTAATGGTATTAATAAATACAGGAACGTAAAGTAAAATGTGTGAGTCAGAGACAGAGGGGGAAAAGGCCAGAATGGGAGAGTCAGCCAGAAAAGCCAAATCAGATTGAGGTACAGGCAAAATACGGGATGAAGTGTGTCAGTAATCTGATTATTTGGTGGAACTGGCACGATGATTACAAATCAAGTGAGCTGTCCAGGATGGGACGTACAGTTTTAATCTCTGCGATAGAGGGAGGAATGAAAGGAAGGAAGGCTGGAGGGAGTGGTAAAAAAAACAGGGAGGTGGAACTGCAGAGACGGTAGTGGAGGAGGGAGGAGAATGGATTCCAGCTTGACAGCAACATGAACATGAGCTGGTGAAGAATTAGTTTCTGGAAGGTGCTGCAATATTTTTCATTTTCTGCAAACTGTGGCCAGCTCATAGCTCATGCTGTTGTTGCCTCTCTCTCTCTCTCTCTCTCTCTGTCTCTCTCTCTCTCTCTCACACACACACACACACATACATACACACACTCAAATTGACCAGCACTCATTAACAAACTCACAATGATAAATGAACATAGCTAACTGGTTCATAAAGCAGTAGGGGTGGAGTCATGGGGATGCAGGTGGAGGCTATGATCAGTAATACAGCACGTCATGAACACGATCATAGCGCCGATGAAGAGAAATATAAAAGGAGTGTGTAATATATGCAGCTGAACACACAAGGGGATGAAACGTCACATTGGCTTTAAAACAAGCAATGTGAGAGTATTGACAGTCAGAGAAACAAGTGAACACATCATGTAAAAGTATACGAAGCAAACAAGACTTTGTACAGAATATGTTTTCTTCTCATATACCAGTTTCTTTAATTGTTGAATATTCCTAAGGATCGCTGCATGATGTGACAGACACCTAAAGCACACCAGGGGTTGTTAAGTTGGAGAGGCTCCTGTCACTGACTGTTTGAAGTCCTGTCTCTCAGCGCTCGCGGGCAGAGTAATGTCTAGCTCTCGTGTTCAAAGCAAAGAGATGAGATAGTGAATATACACTTCCCAGACATTTATGGGCTGCAGGAAGAGAAGAAAATAGAGGTACACAGGGAAAGAAACACTTCAAAGGATACTAGTGGACCAAATCGTGTTTATTTACAACACATGTAATTATTAGTTTCTTATCTGCACCGGCTGCAGAAAGGAAACATTTCATATACCTGTAGAAAATATGAATGGGTTTAGTGGCAGGCCAGATACCTCTGAAATAATTCACAGACTTGTTTTCTGATCAAATCCAATAAATTTGTACGGGTTGCTTTTATGTCTATTTAAAGTAAGATCATTTACAATATTCCACATGGGTTTTTGATGCATGTGTTTCCTCAAAAGATAAAGATTTATATTCTGGGCGTTATCCACCATATATTATTGTTGTTTGTTTTTATAGAAAGAAAAAGTATCTGAGTGGTCAAATGAAAAGTCAGAGGAACTATTTCTTAATATTACTAACAATGTGACTGAATTTGAATTGAAAGTTTGACTAAGGAGGAAATCTTAATGAAGGGAATATATTGGAAGGAGAAACTGGGTGTTGATTTAGGGAAGGTAAGTAATACATAATCACTTATTTGTTAGAAAAAAACATGCATTGCATGGTGCACAAAAACAAAGAATATTTGGCTCCTCATACATCTGCACAGAAGGAGGGGGACAAAACAAGTCATTTGGAAAGGGCAGGCATCTCTTTCAGCAATTCAGTGTAATTAAACCACTTGAGAATAATATCTCAAGACGAATACATATTGTTGCCGTTGACAGGGGCAGAGAGAGGGTCAAGAGAACGGGACGGCACGCAGTATTTCCTCCTCAGGGCCTCGTAAACCTCTCTCTGTGCAGGTCAGCCGTATTACACTATCGACTGATGAATGAATTCAGAGGTGGGCGTACAAACACTGACACACACCGAAACACAAACCACAGGAGCCTTCCTCTGAGATCAGACAGGCAGACAGCGGAGCTCGTGGCGGAGTGTGCTCGGCTATGAACGCCTGCCAAACTCACAGTGTGGGCGAAGCCTTTTTAGCCTCCAACAGAGGGCAGGAGAGCCCGTCAACGTAGTATCGCATTTCCTATAGCTTTGTGTCTTGCCTTAAAGTGATTGTTATATTATTGTAATGGATGGAGAAACGTAACCTGACTGGGCCTTTTAGTGAAACTACATCCTGATATCAAGGACTTGTGGTATATCTTAGAGGAACAGCTGATGTTGAGCAAGTGTTTGTGTATGTTTCAGACCTGTTGATGTTGAGCAAGTGTTTGTGTATGTTTCAGACCTGTTCATGTTGGCATAGATGTGCAATGTGTGTGCTGTTGGTGTAGGAGGAATGAATTTGTGTATAACGTGTTGAGATGTAAAAGCTCTCCTTTCCTTGTTTACCTGTTCTCTTCCTCTTCGTTGCAGGCCGATGCATCCACCAGCTTCCTGCGTGCCGCTCGTTCAGGGAACCTGGACAAGGCTCATGATCACTTGAAGAATGGACTCAGCATCAACATAGCCAATCAAGTAAGATCATTTCGTTCAACTCAGCAGCACAGCCATCCAAAAAGCTGTTTTCATGCATGTGTTGTCAGTGGGAGCAGAAAAGAAAGCCAAATGAAAGAACATCATGACTGGTATCAAAATCAATTACAACATTTAGTACTCACAGTGTTTAACACAAATGGCAGCCTACACAGGAGTACCTGCAGTAGGAATCACACTAATTCAGAATTCAGAATTTCTTTTTTTGTTTTCTTATACAGAAAACATTGTGAATAAAAGTGGTCATACCTCTTTTGTTTAGTTCTTTGTTTTGTCCTTTTGGATCTTTGCAGGTACATAACTATGATATATATGCATTAGTGGATTAATTCACATTAAAAGTCAGGAGCTGGATGCTCCATGCATGTTGTCTTGGGAAGTCGAAATATATTCTGAAAAAACACACACACTGCGGTCTAGTAACCAACAACCAAGTCCAGGATGAAAGAATACTGCTGAGCCACATCATCAGCAGACCACGGCATGAGAACTTTATTGCTTGGAGTTGTTAATGTTCCTCAGGAGAAATTTCCAATGTTGCAGGTCTGGATGATATTCTTGATATACTACAGCAGGGATGTTAACTCAACTGTATACGCTCTTTTCCTTGAAACCAGCCTCAAGTTTATTAATTCATGCCCAGGGCAGCCAATTCTAAAAAAAATATAGGTTTGCTCAGTGCCTTTTGGCTCGCTTTTGTTCTGAGCACAAAATATTGCATCATAATATCTGTGGGGACCACCTGTTGTGAGACCAGTGAGACGCACCTTTTCCTCGAGCCATAATAAACCAAAAGTCTCATATTCTTGGCAAAGATACTAGATAAAACACTGATAACACATTTCAAGAATAAAGAACCCCTCCAAACTATGTTCTTAACATTTTTGTTTGCTATAGGTAGAATATGTACTGTGAGTACATTTAGAGACTTTGACATCAGGTCAAATTGTCTGAAATTGTAAAATCTGTTTAGTCTTTAAAGGAACACATAATGTCACTAGTATCTCAATGGAATGCCATTCTGCAGTATCAGCAAAAGATGTAAAATAAGAGACTCAAAAAGACAATTTAAAATTCACGATTCCTCAGACCTCCTGATTCTCTGTCTTTTGCGTAAAGTGGTGACCATGAATAATTAAGTGTATTAGATTATAGTCCCCTCAATCTTCAGCCCTACTGTCTGCACACTTACACCTTGTTGCATCATCACCATGAAGCACTACATTTGCAGGCGACTGGGTATCCTGAGACGTGAATGTGAACGTGTGAGAGTGAACATGTGTGGTGGGGGCACATTCACCAGCTTGCCAGTAAGCTGTTGTTTTAGGGATGGCTGGGGAGTGGGGAGTGATGTTTGGTGAATGAAGAGACAAGTGCTTTTATACACAGACAAAACGCTGTCAGTGAGATGGAAGTCTGGGCATCAAGACTGAACGCAGCAATCTGTGGTGTACTATTGATGCGTGCAATCATGCTCCCGCATGAGAGACACAGAAGATGAGACACAGAAGATAGACGGAGAAGTTTTGCACAATATTCAAGAGTCCTTAACGTATGTCTATTGAGATGGTAATCAACCAGATAATTAATATTTTTATGATCTACAATATTTCAATTTCATGCCCCCAACCATGTGATCAATTACATTTCTAAAGGCCCTTAATTTGATAAGCGAAAGGAAATATTTCCCTCCATTTCCCCATTTTTCTTGTATCTATTAGATTGATGGCTCTTTACTGAGGACTGAGGGAAGGGTATTGTTTATATGTGATTTATGTGATTATGCAGCTATAGCCTTACCTTGCTATACCTACAGCCCTGCAGGCTCTTGTTGTTGATCTCTCTCCCTCTCCCCCTCTCCCTGGCTTTACCTGTATTCATTGAGGTCTTTAACTACCAACCATTCTGAGTCTGCGCATACATAAATGCGTATCATTCACATGTAAGATGTTTGTGGAGCGGGTGTTAATGGGCATTGAAAGTGATATATGTTTTTGTGTTAAAAACCAAACTGAATGTCACAGCGTCTTCTTTTTAGTCCGGTGTGTGCGCAGCAGACGTTCAAGCACACCGCAGTTAACAGTGTGTGTAACTGCCGCTGATACACAGTGTGTTTCCCGTCCCTCTGCGCATGCTCGCAGAGAGACTTTGTTACCCATTTGAATTGAGTGACACCGCAGTATAATTGGAATGCCTGAGAACAGTGTGGATAACTGAGACTCCTGGTGGCCAGACTGGTTAACGGCAGGCAGGTCGCAGCTTGGACTTTACCAGAACAATATGTAGCCAGCCATCCGGAGACACAATCGGACAGACAGAAGGACGAGCAGTGTTTGTCAGTGTACTGTCGTGTGTTTATTGGTAATTTTCTGAGAAAACAGTGTCCCGACCAGCGAAAATGTGCATATGTTGCAGTGCTCACAGGGGCATGAGGCTGAAGAAATGCAGTGTTTCTTTTTTCAGCTCCAACCTGAACTTCCATCCATAGGGAGGTTTCATTTAACGCAGGTTGAATGTGAACTTGGGACTTTGGAGATGTTCAGTATCACAAATAAAACACATTCCAGTCTGCTGTCTCAGACCACTGCACTGATAGCGCGTTTGGCAATTCTGAAAGGTATTGAGATACTTTATGTCAGCGGTTGTGGCCAAGACCACAGTGATAATGAAGGTCAAAGAGAGGACACGGCCAAAGGTGGGTAAGGATGTGTGGAGATTTCTGAGAGATCTTGGCACATATCTGTCGAGGGTAGAATGTGTTACTTCGCACTTCGTGTGTTGCGTAAGATCACAATTCACTGCAACTCATTACTTTGCCCTGAGAGATGTGGTATCACTTTTCAATTAAAGTGTACTGGGATTATAATAATCCTGATTATGAACAGGATTATCATGCTACTGTATTACTAAAACTTTAAGATATGATATAATGCTATGTTTAATCCAAAGTCCAATAGTTTTTAATAAGAGCTGGCGATAACTTTTTCAGAGAATATTGTTTCTTATATGTTTCCCATAAGTCTAATGTGACTAAATCTCTTTGTCTTCTCCCTAAGAATGGTCTCAACGGGTTACACCTGGCCTCTAAAGAAGGTCACGTCAAAATGGTCCTGGAGCTACTACACTCTGGCATTGAGCTGGAAGCCACCACCAAGGTACCTTGTTCCCTCTGTATGCTTACTTATCTAAAGTAGCATTTCAAACTGAACTGAAAAGAATAAAACACTTTTACTCTCACACCTTACCAACACTTTTCTTAACTTTAAGAATTCAGCTGCACTGCAACTATAGCAAGCACCCATAAAGAACCAGTGTAAAAGAACAGCTGTGTAAATGTACCTCATTTCAGATGAGCCTTAAGTCAGAAATAAGAAATTAATTAAAAAAAGAAACGCAATATAGGAAAGGAAACATCAGTGATTCAGCTAACTATACGTTATCTGCAATGAGCAGGTGTTAAGATCGTGCTGTGCCACCTGAACTGTAAGATATGTATTAAATAATTAATAATAGTTTGGTTTTCATTGTCATAAGGGACAGACGAAGCTGAGGTTTGCCTATTTCCTCGTCATGTTTTTTCCCCTATGTACTGGATGATTACAAACCACTAGATGTAGTTCAGTGTCGAGTTCCCAGTGTAGAGATCTAGGCCATTATGTTGCAATCATTCTCTTCTGGTTCACTCTAATTTTCCTCTCTCTCTCTTTCGGTGTGGTTTTCTGCGTGTGTGTATGTGTGTGTGTGTGTGTGCTTGTGTGCGTTTGTGTGCGCGTGCGTGTGTGTCTATGCGTGTGTGACCTCCAGAAAGGGAACACGGCTCTCCATATCGCAGCGCTGGCAGGGCAGGAGAAAGTGGTGGCTGAGCTCGTCAACTATGGTGCCAACGTTAATGCCCAGTCACATGTGAGTCACGGCGAGCTTTGAGCGAGAGAAGAGTGCGCCAAGTCTCTGTGTGTGTGCATCTATATTTCTGCGCTTGCATATGTGACACACCTGCTCAAGAGTTGTCCATATAGTTGCATTCAAGGACTGTGTGTTCTTGTAAAGATAAGCACCTCTTAATTATTTATTGCTCAGTCAATTGAGACATAAATCCCTGTATGTACGCATGAGGATGTGTGTGTGTGTGTTTTTCTTCTGATATTGCATCTTGTAATATGGGGCCCATGTTATTGTGTCTTTGCGTGTATGCAACTGTGCATAATATATTTGTGCCCTTACAGAAAGGGTTCAGTCCTCTCTACATGGCAGCACAGGAGAATCACTTAGAGGTGGTGAAGTTCCTGCTCGAGAACGGTGCCAATCAGAGTCTCCCAACCGAGGTATGTGAAAACACAGTATTTTTTCATGGAATAAAATATATATGTGTGTATTTCAGGCTACAAGATATTTTATCTTTCCCTTTATCTGCTCATAAAATACAATATGACATGGTGTCAAATTCATGTTGTCCCTCCCTCTTCTCCATTATTTTCTCTTCTTTGCCCCTTTCTGACCTTCCTACTTTTTCGGTCATCTCTCCTCTCTGTCCCCCGCTGTCCCCTCCTTCAGGACGGCTTCACCCCCCTGGCAGTAGCTCTCCAGCAGGGTCATGAAAATGTTGTGGCACTGCTCATCAACTATGGCACCAAGGGCAAGGTCCGCCTCCCTGCACTGCACATCGCCGCAAGGAACGACGACACGCGCACCGCCGCCGTGCTCCTGCAGAACGATCCAAATGCTGATGTTCTCAGCAAGGTAGACGCTCACTGAGATTGCGTGTACTGCTGTAAAGGTTTAGTATGTGTACAATGATAATACAATCAGCCAAAAAGCAATCTCCGAACCCATCGGTCTGACGATGATTTGGCCTCTGGGGGCAAAGGGCAATATTTTGAGGGTTCCTGAGTTGGCCAAGACTTCCTCTTCCATGTGCCGGTCATTGTTTAATATCCGATTAGCAACTTGAGTTGCGAGAATGGAGTTGCAGTTCAGAGACGACATCTACGGCTAATCTCTATAAACAGATACCTGCTTATGAACAAAGATAACTTTTATTTAAAATAAAGAATGATAAAAAATTGCATTGCATGAGCAGAAATTCCTAAAATGAAAAGAAAAGAAAGCTCCATGCAAATGCTAAAGTGAGACAGGTAGGTGCCACAGCTTTTTTATGCAAATCACTATTGAAATAAACGCACTATTTATTATGAAAAACAATCTTCAAAACACAGTTATAAAATCCTTTGGGCTATTGTCTGACTGTTCTCTCTAAATTTAATCTAACTTTATTCTTACTTTAATCTGTGTCATGCACGTTGTTTTAACCTTGTTTTTTAATAGTGATATAAATAGATTGTAATTTTTCTTATTTATACTTCATTCTCACACTTTCCCACTATGTCTCCTTCTCTGTAGACTGGTTTCACACCTCTCCATATTGCAGCCCATTATGAGAACATGAGCGTAGCCCAGCTGCTGCTGAACAGAGGAGCCAATGTAAACTTCACCCCTAAGGTCAGTTTGTCTCAGCTGTAGGACCAAAAGTAAAGAAATGATGACTGTGGTTCAAAGAGAAGAACATTATAAAGGATACAAGAATCTTAGCAGTACATTTCCAAATGCATTCGTATTTTTTCCCAATGGATCAGCTTCTATTATACTTTTGTCTTGTCATATTTTGATGCTAGAGACTTCATGCATTGATTACAAACGGTGTTGATTAGTTAACGTATTTCTTGCTACTTCTCTAGAATGGCATCACACCCATTCATATAGCCTCCAGGAGGGGCAATGTGATGATGGTCAGACTACTGCTGGACAGAGGAGCACAGATTGATGCCGTAACTAAGGTAGTTTACTGTTCAGCTCCACTCTGCGCTGGCATCGTGTCACGTATGCATGCCCAACACCTTTTCAATATCTATTCCCTCCATCTGTCTTCCTCTCTGCTGATATGCTCATTCTCTCTCTTTGTAGGATGAGCTGACTCCTCTCCACTGTGCAGCCAGGAATGGCCATGTTCGCATCATTGAGATCCTGCTGGAACACGGTGCTCCCATCCAGGCTAAAACCAAGGTAGATGCTGTAAAATCAGCAATGATCATCAGTGTGTACTGTTCAATAAATATTTTTGTGAATCTATCTCATCACTGAGGGAAAGTCCATATTTTATAACAAATTATGTTCCCAAGGCCAACAGAAAATCGGTATATTAACCCAACGTCCAAGAAACCTACATGCTTTCGTCCATCTTTGGTCTGTTTACTGAGCATCCTAGATCCATTTAGATATTATTGCCACAAGATTCCTTGCTTCATTTTAGTACAGTGTTAGGTCTGGGCGATATGGAGAACATCAAATATCCCAATATTTTTTACCAAACACCTCAAAGTCGATATTGTGACCATATGGTACGGTTGACTATTGGTGCTTTCACAACATATTCACACACTGATTTAAAATTTAGTCTTATAGACTATGTGCTTCATACAGCATGATACATGCCCATCCCCTTTTTTCTCTACCTAACTTTTCCCACCCCTGTCTGTGTCCCATTCTTTCTATCCTGCAGAACGGTCTGTCCCCCATCCACATGGCAGCTCAGGGGGATCACATGGACTGTGTCAGGCAGCTACTGCAGTACAACGCTGATATCGATGATATCACGCTGGACCATTTAACCCCTCTTCATGTAGCAGCCCACTGTGGTCACCATCGGATGGCCAAAGTCCTTCTGGACAAGGGGGCCAAAGCCAATGCACGAGCTCTGGTAGGTTTCTTTCTTTGTTGTCTTGTTTATTTAGATGACTTTGTAATATTCAAAGTTATCCATCAATCAAGATGGTCAGAGTGATTGTCTTCTGTCAACTGTGATTTTCATGTTGAAATGAAATAAATGCAATGATTAATTTCTTGATTTACTTTTATAGGTATAGTTTACCCGTCTATCATGATATTTTTGCTAATAGTATGTTCATAAAGGGGACTCAAATTTATTTTGACTGAACTGAAGTCATGCAAAAACATAAAAGGAAAACCAATCTTTAATGCCCGCTTTAGTGTTTCAGTCTGTATTCATTTAGCAGTGCACGACATCAGACACTAGGGAGACTGATGGGATAATAAAGTAATGCTGTAAAAAAAAAAGTCTGAACAATCTTGTCTGAAACAAGTGATTGTGGCTTCAGGACTTGAACTTTATTCTCTGTATTTCCAGAATGGCTTCACACCTCTCCATATTGCCTGCAAGAAGAACCACATGCGGTCCATGGACCTTCTGCTTAAGCACTCTGCTTCCCTAGAAGCTGTCACAGAGGTGAGACGATGTGACCACCAGGGACCGGCTCTGAAAATGAACAATTAGCCACTCTTTGAAGTACAGCAAAGTTTTCACCCAAGTGCCCTCCATGAGCCTTGGTGACCTTCTCTGTCTGTGTTTTTTGCATGCAGTCTGGTCTCACTCCTCTTCATGTAGCAGCATTCATGGGCCATCTGAACATAGTAAAGAACCTGCTCCAGAGAGGGGCTTCACCTAATGCTTCCAATGTGGTGAGAACCCCTTTTCCACCCCAACACTGAACAAGTCCTTCGTAATTATTGTTTTTTACCCTGTCCAACATTGTCAGTTTTTATGAAATTCACGTTCAGATGTATGACAAAGAGTTACCTCTCTATGTGTTCACATTTTTAAGAAAGAACAAATTTCACGATGAATTAAATAATTCATTATTTGAGAAGACTAAATTTTGTTGGCCAAATATCTAACAATTACCAATAGAGGGAATATTTGTTTTGCCAGCACAGAAAGACAGTGTTGTTAAAAAATATATTGCTTAATGAGTATGAATTGTTTCTAAATGACTGATATTAATAGACTGGTCTGAACTTTGGGCCCCGATACGAGGATGTTTACTTTGCTACTCTGTTACTTGGTTTACTAACTGTTCGGCAATATGTAGTAATTGACTAATGACGTGAAAGTCTAATTTACATACATACATTACATTCAATGACCTGGTTGACCTTTATTCATCTCCACCAGAAAGTGGAGACTCCCCTCCACATGGCCTCCAGAGCAGGACACTGTGAAGTTGCTCAGTTCCTGCTGCAGAACACGGCACAAGCGGACGCTAAGGCTAAGGTACGAGCCGTGTAGTCTTGATTTAGTCATCCCAACGTTAAACAAACGAACGGCATGAAAAGTTGAATAATTGTCAATCATTACCCACTACTTTGTGGTACTATTTCCTTGTTTAAAACATGAATTGAGCTCTTTCTCGTTGTGCCCAGGATGACCAGACACCTCTACACTGTGCGGCCCGCATGGGCCACAAGGAGCTTGTCAAGATGCTTCTTGAGCACAAGGCCAGCCCCGACTCGGCTACATCTGCAGGCCACACACCCTTACACATCTCTGCACGTGAAGGACATATCCACACTATTCGGATCTTGTTGGATGCTGGGGCACAGCAGACCAAGATGACAAAGGTAAAGAAAAAATGGTTTTGTATGCATTAATGCTCTTTTACGGCAAGAGGATTTCAGCCTCAACTGAACTGGTCTACATTAGGCACTGCTCAAGTACAGGCAAACATGTTGTATGTTGAGCTTGGAGATCTTAATGACAGTGATTTCTTGAAAATTTGTATTTTGGAACTTTCCAAAATAGACTGAGTTTTAATAAAGTTGGGTATTAATATAAATGCATATTTTCCAAACTACTGCCTGTCTGTGTTTTCTGTCCATCGACAGTGAGTGTGATATACAATAATGACAAGCATTTTCCTTTGAGCAGAAAGGCTTCACTCCCCTCCACGTGGCCTCTAAATATGGGAAGGTGGACGTGGCCGAGCTCCTTCTGGAAAGAGGGGCCAACCCTAACACAGCCGGGAAGGTGAGACAATCTGTGCTTCCTGTAGTTCAGCTCGCTGAAGTACACAAAAACAAAAAAAGTACTCTTACACTCCTGTGAAGAGCAATTCAGCCTGAAAGGTTGACGCCATAGAGATGATTTGGGGATATCAGCTTTGCAGTATGTGTTTCATATATACATGTTTTTGTGTGTGTGTGTGTGTGTTTATGTTTGTGGGTTTATATATGTGTACATGTGTATGTGTGTGTTTAACAGAACGGTCTGACACCCCTTCATGTGGCCGTCCATCACAACAACCTGGATGTTGTTAGACTCCTGGTCAGCAAGGGAGGATCTGCACACAGCACTGCCCGAGTAAGATGCTCACATATGTGTGTGCACATACTCACACAGGCAGGCCTACAAAGCATGCCAACCCATTGCTGACACACATAACGAAACAAGTCAAATGAGTGTGTGATGCCGAAACATACAGTAACTGACATGACAACCTTTGTACTCCGAAGCCCTCGATCATCATGACAGCATTCAAGTTAGAATCTAAAATTAGACATGAACAGTGCTAAGAAAAGCACGATGCCCACTCCTGTGTGTGTCTGTGTGTCCTTGTTTGTTCCTCCTTACAGAACGGCTACACTTCCCTGCACATAGCGGCCAAGCAGAACCAGATGGAGGTGGCCAGTTGTCTGCTGCAGAATGGGGCAACACCCAATGTGGAGTCCCTCCAAGGCATCACGCCCCTACACCTGGCTTCACAGGAGGGGAAGCCGGACATGGTGGCCCTGCTCATCTCCAAACAGGCCAACGTAAATCTGGGAAACAAGGTATAATATTAGAATGGATCAAAACGTATCAATCCCAGAGAGTGAAAGTTAATTTACGTAGCTTTTCAACATCCAAAATGATGATTTCCTTTGCCATCCCTTCTGTCTTTTAGAGTGGGTTGACCCCTCTGCATCTTGTGGCTCAGGAAGGTCATGTGGGAATCGCTGACACGTTGGTCAAACAAGGAGCTTCCGTTTACGCTGCTTCACGGGTACGTTACAGTCTCCTCTGGTACACAGCATATTATTATGTAAGATGAGTAAATAGATAACAGATGATCTCAGATGTAATCTCAGAGTAAGATGGTTTGCCATGTGGCTAACTTGGCAATTATCTGTGGTATGAAGAAGTGGATATCAATTTGATATATTATTAAACAAATACATGATAATCTATGAATATTTAATACACAGCTTGTGGTCATTGGTGTTCAAGACATTACAAATGTATATAAAATCTATCAGTTATGTTCAAGACAACATAACAATGGATTTAGTAGGTGTTGAGCCTTCAATTCTGCATACTTACATTTGTTTGTTCAAGTGTTTGCATAAGGCCCTTTTATAGACTTAAAAAAGACATTGATGAAGCTACTGAACAGCAGCTAATAGGCTCTTTCTCTCTCCTTGTCTCAGATGGGCTACACACCCCTTCATGTGAGCTGTCACTATGGCAACATCAAGATGGTGAAGTTCCTTGTGCAGCAGCAGGCTCATGTGAATAGCAAAACAAGGGTAAATTATTTCTGTCTCACTTGTATAATAAAAGTATATATATAGATATAGATATAGATATATATATACTATATATAGATATACTTGTACTGCATATGTGCCTAATGACTGGCCGTGTGTTTTATCAACACTTTATCATAACATTGGTACAGTATTAGCATTAGGTGCCAGATCAGAGATGGAAATAATTTCTTTGTGTTTATTATTTTGTCTGACCGTCCTTCCTCTTTTTTCTCCAGATGGGCTACACCCCTCTGCACCAGGCAGCTCAGCAGGGCCATACTGATATTGTCACCCTGTTGTTGAAACACGGAGCCCAGCCCAATGAGATTACTTCGGTGAGACAGCTTTAGGAATACCACATCCTGTTATAATCTTCCCCTCAACACTGGTCATTCCCTCACAGATTTCTCTGGGCAAACATGCGTTCTATAGATAATGTGAAAACAAATTATAAATTATAAAAATAAATGTTGTAAAAAACGTAAATTACTCTTTGAAGGCATGCCTTATACTTGATATATGTATGGCATGTTTATTTTTATAACATGATTCATATGGCTTGACAGAATAATTATTATTATTTAGTAAAACTAATAAGACACATAATTAAGATTCACGTTACTGGTTAACCGTCATTTCTACCAGACATTGACCATAGTCCTGGAAAGGTGCACATGGCCCCATTTATATTTGATTGTCCTTTTGCTTCTGACAATGTCGACCACATTCTACATATTCTTAAGGGAGAAGGTCAATATACTGTACTGAAATATCACTCTGCTGTAATACTGCCTTCAAGTGCATCACCTATGGTCGGGCAAGTAGGATTTTCTTTTTGTCGAAGATTAAGATGCCTCACCCATCAGTGTTGATTGTAAACGGTATGAACCACTCAGGGAAATTCTATTATGTGAGGCATATGTGTATCCCCTTGTCTCCAGTTACCATTCATCATCTCTTTATGCAGATGATAGCGTCTTATATTTTTGCAATTTGTGTTATTTTCCCCTGTTGACATTTTTTTACTTAAGTAACACATTCACATTACTAATTCTACATTGAAAGAAGTCACCTTATCATATCTGTAATAACACAACATGTTTTTTTATATTTGGATTTTGGATCTTACGTAACCCACATAATTAGTAAAGTGCTAGATGTGTACTGTTTTGCAATCTGTTTAGCAATGACTTCGTGTGTAGATGTCAGTTCAGTTCAGTTCTAAAGAAATGTTAATAAACTCTAAGTAAACTATTTATATTCAGCATACCTACATTTATTTGCATTTTTATTTAATGTTAAACAATTAAGAGGTTCACCACATTGTGACATTATCTGCGTGAAATAGCATATGTTGTGAAAATGTAGTTTTTTCAGTCTTTCCATCGAAAGAATGATATGCTTCAGTTTAAAATTGATGGAAATATTTTGCTTTATGTTTCTCCTCTTTCTCTGTACAGAATGGGACGTCTCCCCTGGGTATTGCTAAGCGGCTGGGTTACATCTCTGTCATTGATGTGCTCAAACTGGTTACCGAGGAGTCTGTCTCCGCGGTGAGCAACACATCATGCATGGTTCACATGGTTACACCAGAACGCAAAGAAGTAGCCTTGACACACCATGACTCAGATGTTCAATCAAACAATTGTCTTGTCTTGATCAGGTTCAGCTCCCTCACCTGCTAGCAAAATAGTTCTACATTTTCCATCTATTCTTATTTCTCTTCTTTGCATTTCCCTCCCTCCTCTGTCTCTGTCATATCTGTCTCTTGCAACCTTCTTCTGCTCTACACAGATCACTACTGAGAAGCATCGGATGAGTTTCCCTGAGACTGTAGATGAGATTTTGGATGTTTCGGAGGATGAAGGTAGGCTATCCGATTTAATTATTTTATCAACTGTACAGCTTTGATATTTAATTTTCAGCCCTGATTTGCTCTTTTGGTAGAAGAAGACTTTATGGGAGGTACACTGACACATCAAAGTACCACCATGAATTTAAATATGTTTATGACTGTTTATAACACCCTTTTCCGTTTGTTTTGTAGGGGTTGCCCAGCTAACTTTAGGTAGGATTGTGTCTGTATCTGGCTTGTCCGGTCCAGTGGCTAGTGAACTTGTGCCTTCATTGCAATTCTCATTTTCTCTGTGTGTCACTAATTGTCTTTTTAATCAGTTTCTCTGACTCTGTTCTCAACTCCAGCCCTGTTTGGTCTTCTCTATCTTTATCTTCTCTATCTTTATCCTCTCCCTCTTGCTCAGAGATTTATTTTAAAAAATGTGTCAGTTTTTCATCAGCATGTGGTCACGACATTTTCCTTTTTACCAGCGTCCAATGCACATCTGTTCGTGGACTCATTATTGACAGAACTCCAGTATCTCTGTTATTTAAAAGACAAGCGCCTCCCATCCAATCGAGCTATTATGAAAATGAGTGCTCCTACAGGCTAATTGATCAACAAGCTAAATTACACACATGCTGTCCCCAAGCTGTGACACTCCACATGCACAGTTGCTGCTTATGCAGACGTCTCTCTGTTTTGAAGAAATTCAGCATTAAATCAAATCAGTGTAATTTCTACAAGACATTTTGGAAAAGAAATTCCCGCAAACTTCATTTTAAATCTATTTCGCTCTTGTTGCTGTTTAGTGTTATTGCTTTTTCTTCTTTAACATTTTTTGTAAACCTGTACAGCTTGTACTAATGAATGTCTAAATGTCTGTGAACTACTCTGTTTCGTGAAGTGGTTTATCGTTTAATATTGTTGTTATGATTATTTTTTCAATATCATTCCTCCTTAATAATTGAGGTATTTTCTCCTACACAGAAACAACCATCACCACATGTGATTTCATCTTTAATGGGCATGCTCACTAAAAAAGCTGTCACCAGGTGCCTTGCAGTTTGCCGTCCATGCAGTGTCTTAAACTGTGTTGAAATTCACTGTCTTTCCAATCCTCTTCTTTCACTCCTTTAGTTTCCATTTGCTCTGGTTGTTGTTGGTTTAACTCCATTGCTCAGACTAAAACAGTTGAGATTGCTTTGTGGCCATTTTTTTTCTGGTTCTCATGAAGTTGAAGGGATGGGAAGGATGGTGGTGTAACTACTACTACCAGGACGACTACTTACATCTATTGAAAATCGAATCAAGTGACATTATTTTTATTCAGAGAGGCCAACCACAGTTCAAGATACTATCACTCATTAAAATGTTTTTAAAAAAGTCAAAATGGGGAACTCCACTGGCAGATTTCTTACTTAATTTAAGAAATTGTATGACTGAGTGGAAGAACTTGAGAGCTGAGATCAGCATAATTTTTCCCTGTATTTCCCCGGTCTCGTCCTTTTCTCTCTTAATTCTTTATGTGCAACCTGCTCTTTGCCAGTTATTGTTGTTTCCTCTTTGCTCCTCTTCCACTTTTCTTACCTCTTTATTTTGCCCACAGGAGACGAGTTGCTCGGGATGGATGGCGGACGCTATTTGAAGCTTGATGACTTCAAGGACCAGGACGATGACTTCCTCTCTCCAAAGAAATCCCTTAGAGAATTTGAAGGTGGCTTGGGTACCACGTAAGTCATTGTGTTCTCACTTTTCTGCATTTGTGTTGCCTGATGAATGGTTTTGATTTATGTTCAAGAATACCTAACGTGACAAAAGTTGCCAGATGGGATCGAGTGAGTCACTGAATGACTGACATAGTTCATCCACAGTATCTCCATTCTGAATTATGAGAAGAATGAGATCAAATTATCTTTATTGCAGAATAATAGTCAGCTTTTTCTTGCCTTACATTATTCTCACTTCCTCTCCGACAGGCCGTATTCTCCTGCTATTCCCAGGATCCCGTGTGTGTCCCCAGAGACTGTACTGCTGGATCAGGTAGGCTTAGCTCGTTATGTTTCGAGGATGCATTGCATTTTGTCAGCATTTGTTTCTTTATCCCACTGAAGACAGATATTAATTTGTGAACGTTTATTTTGATCTCTTCTTTTAGTTTACGTCTCCTCCATTAGATTGTCTCCTCTTTTTCTGATTTCCTCTCTGCCTATTTCTGTCTATCATTGTCTCTCTTTTCTCTCACTCAGCTCATTGGGCTGTAATTTTTTCATCACCTTCTCCTCTCTCTTTCTTTTCTCTGCCTATCTTTTCTCTGTCATTCCCTCCAGCTTTTCTCTGCCTTAATCTTTTCAGTCATGGTTATTTAACCGCCTCTCAATTTTTTACCACCTGTCTTTACCCCGCCCCCCCTCCACCCCCACCCTCCCCTCTCTGACCTCAGCACACCCCCATCCCCCTGCCAAAGGAGTATGATGACGACTCTCTTATCCCGAGCAGCCCGGCTACAGAGACTTCGGACAACGTCAGCCCCGTGGCCAGCCCGATTCACACTGGGTCAGCTAACAAGACAGTTTGCTGCATGTTAATCCTCATATTATATAATAATACATTATGTCAATGATTGATGCTGCTTTTCAGGCTCATCATAATGAAGGGTTTTGGCAGACTCAATTACCAGTATTGATTTTTGTTTTTTTTAAAGTACAGAATGCATGCAAGGGCAGTGAAAATAGAATAAGTAGGAAAATATGTGAAAGACTTCTCTGAATTTAGAATTTAAACTCACATGTATAGTATGTGAGAGACAGGGGTCTCATTTGGGCATTAGGCAATCTTGAAATGTTTTGATTAAATAATATTTGCTTTGTTAGAAGTGGCAAACCACAGACTTCTAAAGGGAGTAAGCATATTCAAACTCAATGTTGCACTTTGCAGAATAATCCTTTGTCTTTTATGAACACTGATCATTGCTGATGTCGTGACATCCATGATATCAAAACATCAATGAATGCCAAGTCTGAACCACGGATTCTCCACCCACCACCCCACTTCCTACAGTGCTAGCAAATGCCACCACAATTACAGATATAGTGCTGTTTTCTATCAAATTGAGGCTATAATTCATACTGTGAACTGGATAATACATAAATACATAAACTATTTCAACTGTCAGTGTGTTTGCACGTTGTTTATATCGTTATTGCACAGAACACATGTAATTAAGGTTTTTCCAACAAATTCCTGACATTATTTTATTAAGTATGCTCAGTCATAATTCATGCACAGCACAATGAGTCAGCATATGAAAAGCAGAATATGAAGGAGTATGAAAAGATGAACTCCTGAGAGGAAAGTCACCCTACCACACTCACATACACACACCTCTGTATAAAGCTGCCGGTCGACTGCAAGATCAAACAGTATGGGGGTCTTTTAAAGTCTCTTTATGTCATTCTTGCTGCACTTAGTGGCCACTCCAGATGGCCTGTCCTCCCCTGCCATATTAAGACAATCAAATGAAAAGGGCACCCACATAGTGTCTCCTTTATGAAAGACTCTGAAACCAACAGAGACCAGATCAATTCCACTCACTGCTGAATAAACCACAAATGAATGATCCTTCTGTCTCACTCAGTGGAAGAATGTCCCTGAGGAAAGACCAGTATTGATTGCTTCATTTTATATTATTTAATGCTAAATACATCATAATAACAAAGTTTAAAGGTGATTAATTGATCATCTGAACCTTTTCATTTAATAATCGTTTCACTGTTTGACTCTCAGCTTCCTGGTGAGTTTTATGGTGGATGCTCGAGGAGGCTCCATGCGAGGCAGCAGACACCACGGCCTGCGAGTTATCATTCCTCCTCGAACCTGCACTGCACCAACACGCATTACCTGCCGTCTGGTCAAACCTCAGAAACTGACCACACCTCCTCCGCTGGTGGAGGGGGAGGGGCTCGCTAGCCGAATCATCTCCCTGGGCCCATCAAGTATGCAGTTCCTTGGGTGAGTCAACTTTGTACATGAAGGCCAGCTTTATGGCCTTCATGAAACAATTGCTTGTCAAGCACCAGCTCATATTATCTTTCTGTGGGTAAAATTTTAATGAAACGAATGAAATGTAAAATATATGAAATGTTGTTTCTCTTCTGTTTGATTACTACTTGTTCAGTTTCCTGAAATTTTAATTTGCATTAGTTTGTTTGAAGATTAATTAGTAGTTATCAACTCAAACATAAACTAGAAGTAAGAATGACTTGCACTGGAGTTGTTTAAGAAAATGACAATAATGTGCTATATTTTGTGTCATTTGAAAATAATTTACAAGCTGATGATTATGGTGCCATCTAGTGGACATTAATAGGTCTGTCTATCTCAGGGCAATACTGTAAATTATGGTATATGTCTAAAAACTACATTGGAACAGAACAAATTTGGATATTTCTTTAATAGTTACAAAAGATATAGAAGTTTTTGATCACAAACCCAATGTTGTAATAAAAAACGTTTTCAAACAAATTAATGATTCTCTGTGTGTTGAAAAGAAGAAGCCTGAAACCTGAATCCAAACCAGACATTATGCATTTTTTTTTTTCTTTCACAGGCCAGTAATAGTAGAAATTCCTCACTTTGCCTCGCTGGGACGAGGGGACCGAGAGCTTGTGGTCCTCCGCAGCGAAAATGGCTCAGTCTGGAAGGAACATCGCAATCGCTATGGTGACGAAGTGCTGGAAACTATTCTGAATGGCATGGATGAAGGTCAGTGTGATGGAAATGAATAACTGTCCGTGAGACCTTGCATAGTTGCAGATAAGTCAGTCTTAATCCTGGTGTATGACACTGGAATTGCAGAACAAGGAGTCAGGGAGAGGATACTTTTTTATTGGAATGTTGTCAAAGCAACGATACAGAAGTGCACTTTTTCTCACCTGGACATGTGTAAATTGCATTCTAATAATTACCCATCTCTCTTTATTGTTCCCTCTGTATCTATTTATGCTATTTCTGACCTTTTTTCTTCCCCGTCTTCCTCGTCACTCCTTCCTGTGTGTAGACTTGGAGAGTCATGACGAGCTGGACAAGAAGAGAATCCGTCGGATCATCTCCACCGACTTCCCCCTCTACTTCGCTGTGGTCTCCCGTATTCAGCAGGAGAGCGATCTGATTGGTCCGGAGGGCGGCCGGTTGACCAGTAAGCTGGTGCCCCATGCCGAGGCCATCTTCCCTGAGACGGCCGTCACTAAGAGAGTGAGACTGGGGCTGCAGGTAAGAAGGGGAGACAGAGAGCGTTATGTCTGAGCTGGAATGATGAAGAGGAGAGGGAATTGCAGACATGACATGACAGATCCTTTACATCCTTCATTATTGCTTGGGTGTTGGTTATTTTGCTTGTACAACAGAGAAAATCTGGTGCTTTTCAGAAATTACTGAGGACAGATGTTTGAATTACGAAACAGCTGACTCTCAGTCTGTGACTCAGTCACCTATGCCAACTGCGACATTTCAGTTGAGATTTAATACATTTTATACCCTGAAGTTGTCGTTCTGTGTGTTAAACAAATGACAAGCATATGTATGAGTTGCGCTAGCAGTGATTGATATTGCAGGATCTTGATGTTTGAAGGAAGTTCATGAATTATCATATGAGTTGTTGCATCTATGACAAGCAGCAAATCTATTTTTTATTGTTTCTTTTTTTTTATGTAATTTTCCTGCCATTTGGTATAGTCACTAGTTTATGTTGATTTAATGACAGTATGTAGTTGCTTCGGTTAATTCATCCTGGAGAACACCAAATTTGCTTTTGCTGAAACTGAACTTAAACCAACAGCTATTTCAAAGATATGAGGGAAATATTAAAAATCTAAAGCACTATGATATGCCTTAGAAACTGGTCAGCAGTTCTCGAAAATATGCACGTTTGTAGTAAATGGCTAAAATATTCAAAAACACTGGTATTGTCCTTCATGATGTGAAACATTAAACTCTACTTGTTAAGTCCAGGTTATATCTAGGTTCACACCCCCTTTAACGTGTTTTGATTTATTTATTTTTTCTCTATGACATTTAACATTCATGACTACATCAGCAACAACCAAAGTTTTTTTTAAGTTTTCAACAGTTATTGAGAAATAAGTTTCCAGGGCCCTTTTAAAGTATTACATGATGTGAAGTTTTACAATATAAGACATTTTCCTGGAACTAGACCTGCAGATTTTCTCAGCCTGAACTATCATACTGCACCGTTTCTAAATTAGCATTTCCAACATGTGGTGTCTGTCCTGCCGAACAGGAGCTTTTGGCAAATGTGTGGCTGCCTGTCACTCACCCAGACCTCCACAGACACACATGGGAACTTGGCAAAAACTCATGCTGACTGTCTCTTTTCACCCAACACCTCCGCTTGGTTTTGTTCTTCATGACAGAGAGATTATGACGGATTATGGGTTCTACATTTCAGTTCTTTCGGTCACTTCGGCGCACATTGTTTACATTGTCTGTCAAAGCACTGATTTGTCACAGCACTGATGTTATTTAAGGAAACTGCATGGGTCTGAGTTTTGCTTTGCCTTATGCTGCTCTGTTTATGTTTTCCTTTTATCCAGCCATTCATCACTCCTCAGTTGCCTGATTTAAGTTGTGAGCCACACTGACCGAGCTGATGCACTGATCTGAGTTGGGTCAGGTGTGAAATATGAATTGGTTGCATGTGTGAGTATGGCTGTGAGTTTGATGTTTCAGTCTATTGCACATGTGTTGCTCTGTATGTTTTTTTCTTTGTATCCTCCCCTTATTTCTATTTCCTGCCTATTTCCTATCCGTTTGGATCTCCTATACTTACCGCAACTTTTATATTGTGTTTGTGCTTGAGTCAATCTTTTTTTATGCACCCAGCCTTCTTCAACTCCATATCCTTCAAACTGTCTTTTTTTGGCATCCTACTTTTTAATAAGCTTTTACCCCCACCCCCCCACCCCTCCTCCCTCACCCTCATTTCCACCACAGGCCCAGCCAATCCCTGATGAAATGCTGACTAGGCATCTTGGTAACCAGGCGACATTCAGCCCAGTGGTCACCATCGAACCACGCCGACGCAAATTTCACCGTCCAATCGGGTTGCGCATCCCTTTGCCCCCATCCTGGCGGGAGAGTCCTCGGGATGCTGGGGAGGGTGACACCACCAGCTTGCGCCTCCTCTGCAGTGTCATTGGTAGGACTCACTTCAATTCTACAAAAGGGCATCTGTTACCTTGGTTATCAGGGCATGCATAACACAGTGGGGTTGTTTTGTCTCAGGTGGCACAGCACCAGCTCAGTGGGAGGACATCACTGGAACCACCAAGCTAATGTACGCCCACAGCTGTGCCAACTTTACCACCAATGTTTCGGCAAGGTGAGCACCTAAGCAGCAATCAAGGCAAATGCATTCAGTCAGCCTGTGTTCCCTGCTTGCTCTCTTGCGCAGTTCTTATTTCTCCTCTCCTACCTCATCCAGATTCTGGCTGGCAGACTGTCCACGCACGGCAGAGGCAGTGACCTTTGCCAATTTGCTGTACCGGGAGCTGATGTCTGTTCCATATATGGCCAAGTTTGTTATTTTTGCTAAGATGAATGAAGCACGGGAGGGCCGCTTGCGTTGTTACTGCATGACAGATGACAAGATGGACAAAACACTGGAGCTGCATGAAAACTTCACCGAAGTGGCCCGCAGTCGAGACATTGAGGTCAGCACAGTGGCAATGGAAAATGTTGCCGAGGTGCAAAAAGGAAGTCGCTGTTATGGCAACCTCAAACATAATTTTTATAAATATATTTTATATATGTGCAAATAATTTATACAATTTGAACTTAATTATGGCTAATTTAGCCATACTCATTTCAATATTTCACAGCACAAACGGCCACTTGCTTAGATGCGGCACTTATGGTTATAATATGCCAAAACTACAAAAAAAAAACATAAAACCACTTGCAAATAGTGCATCTGTCAATATATGTATATGTATCATATATATATATGTAAGACAGTGACAAAGGAGGTGCAGGCAGTTTATGAGCGATCAATGTGTTTGCATATGGGTCGCGAACACCGCCTGATAATTCTGGGGGTTCGCGAGAACCACTGCATCAGACGATGCATGAAAAGAAGCAGTTATTTGTCTTTGCATGATGAAAAGAAAGACCGCGAACACCATCGCTGGCATTGCTCCCAAGCCTCCCCATCTTGGGGGGAATTATCCTACAGTGATATATGACAAAGAAAAGCAGGAAGTCCTCTCATTTGAGAGGCTGGAATCAGAGAATATTGGAATTGATTCTGTATTTCTGCTTGAAAAAATGACTGAAACGATTAACAAAATAGTTGCCAATAATGTTTCTGTCGGTCGACTTATCGATTAATCGACTAATCATTTCATCTCCGATCTTTTGACCCTTAACATTTTGTGAAACTTTCCACAGCTGATGGAGGGCATGCCGCTCCACCTCGAGTGTTCTGGGAACCTCGTGCCCATCCGGAAGGCCACCCAGCAGCCTCGCAGCTTCAGCTTCCAGGCCTTCAGAGACAACAGGCTGCCAGTCTCTGTCAAGGTCTGTCTCTACCTGACTGTTCACATGCCTGCTTTTTTTCCTCACTCGCTACATATTCATACAGTACTGTGGTTTCGTTTGTTCAGCTGTTGGATTCAGTGTGTCAAGGATCCGCTCAGCCAGTTAGTCAGTTTCCCTCTTGATCACCCACCCGCTGATCACCCACCCAAACAACCTGTTCATACGGTGTTTTTTTTCGTGTGCTTTTCTCTGTCATTACTTTCAGGCAGTCTCTCAGTTTGTCTCACTGGTAGGATGTAAAAGTTTAGATATAACAGCACGGCGCTGCTTACTCTCTGCACTCAGTCTGTAACACGCCACTAAGAAAGCACAATACACCTGTGAAGTTAGAATAGTTTTACAAAACCTTTAAGTCTAATCTTAAGGTGAAGATAACTTCACTCTACAGGATATACAAACAGTATGAGGATATTTCAATCAAGATTATTATTATTATTGATGATTTGAAACATGTCTTGATCTGTGTATGTCTGTCAGTAAGTCCATTCTTCTTCGTGGATGTCCACTTGTCAAGTATTCTTTCTAAACCGATGAACCGATGAACGTTGAACATAGTCAAACTCTATCCCTGGTTTTGTGGTTCATTTTTTTATTTTAATTGGATGTGTAATAATAAACACCTCCCTACTATGTATTGGTGCAGTGCATTTTAAGTGTGTCCCTTTGATTACAGCTGCATCGCTGTAAAACTAGTCCTTAATTTTGACATTTTTGGGTCTTTTTCTTTACCTTAAGCATTTTATTGATGTTGTTTAAACCCCCTCTCTTTCTCACAGATAATGCGTCTGTTTTCATATTGTGTGTGCTATTTCATGTCTGTCTTTTCACATGTATTATCGTATTCATGTAATTCTTTATTGGGTTTGTTCACTTTCTTTGACAATCCATCTATTTGTCTATCCGTGTCTTTACGTCTATGTGTGTCTGACACGCTACTTGTTCAGTATCGGCTAGATAACGACTTTGATAAATATCTTTTAATTATGGTGTAGCCAAGCAAACAACGTACCTACCTACCTGTCGACTCTCTTGGGTAATTGTTTGCATGTCCTGTGACTCCCTCACTTTCTTTGCCTGCCTTCCTTTCTTGCGGCCTTGCCTGTCTGTACGTGTCTGTCTCACTGTCTCTCTTTCTCTCTCTCGCGGTCACTCTGTAACTGTCTGGTCTGACAGACGTCCAGGTAAAATGTGCAGGTAAATCTCTCCCTCTCGCCTGCCTGTGGACTGCTTCCATCCCTGTTTCCCCCTGCTTCTCGTCCCATGTTACTGCGCCACATGCTCCAGGCACTGTGGAGGGATCTAATACCCGTTCTGGTCTGTTTTTCTTCTTCCTCCTCCTCTCTCTTGCTCTCTATCATTCTCTTATTTTCCTACGTGCTCTGCCTCCTGCCTCCTACTCTTTCTTTCACTTCCTTTCTTGCTCCATCTCTCTTTGCCTACTCCTTCTGTTCACTCTTCTCTCTTCACTGTCTGGGTTTGTCTTTTTCCTCCGTTTTCTCCCTCCACATTCTCTCTCTTCTTCTCTCTTTGTTTCTCTTTGCCTCTCTTTTCTGCCATGTCTCTCTGTCAGGTCAGAGATAGTAACAAGGATTCCACCGGGTTCTTGTCCTTCCTGCGGAAGTGCACCAAGTACGAGGACACACAGCACGTACTGTGTAACCTAAACATAGCCATGCCTCCCTGTGTCAAGGTAAGGACTTGCTTTCTAACACCTCCCCAGAAGCACAGATACAGAAACTTTTGTTTTTGAATTTCTCTAGAAGTTCATCTGCTTGATGAGACAGATGTCGCTTTGTGACATTCTCCTGATTAAGAAGTCAGTTTTTCTTACGATTTTCCATATAGTATAATATTATAGCTACTATGTCTTACTTGTCAAGTGTGATGTCTGAGGTGGGCTTCAGTCAGCCATTACTTGCCACACCCGATTGGCTAGAGGACAGCAAGAGCAAACTGTATGGAGAAACTCATTTGATCATTTGTGGCTTGTCCAAGAGTGGGTCGCCCACAAATCGGAAGATTGGCTGTTCGATTCCCGGTTCCTCCAGTCAGCACATGTGTCTGTAAAGGCTGTGTTGTCAGTGTATAAGTGTGTGTGTGAATGTTGTAAAGTGTTTTAAGTGGTCAGACGACTAGAAAGGTGCTATATTATTGCAAGTCCATTTACCATTTATACGTCTATGATTTTAAATCTTTTGTGTTAAATGAATGTCAATGCCGCATATATATGTACAGTACATTTCCACTTTCACAAAAAAAAACACAAGGTAAATGTTGAAGTCAATTTCAGTCATTCAACATGTACCAGTATGCATGCAATTGAAATTCTACTTATATAAATAGATAGTAAAACAGTATGCAGCACTGCTTTACCCATTTAACACCTCCCCCTTTATTGGGGTGGTAACTTTAATAACATTTAGTTCCCAAGGATTTATTAAGCTGTTGGACTGATTAAGATCTAAGAACAGGGCAGCCTTTTTGAAAGTGACTACAATGACCAAAAAGATAAAAGTTGAATATATAGACACTATCAGATGCTCATATTATCACGCTACTTTTCACTTTACCAGAAGTCCGCTAAAGCCTTCTATAGTGCTAATGTCCTGCGGGCCAAACAGTGGGCATTAAAAGGTTAAAAAGTGCTACATTAATGTCACTTCAGACAATAAGTATAATTTAATGATAATTTTGTTTTTTTTATTATTTTGAAGGTTGTTGGAAGTGAGGAGCGCAGGCGAACCTTAACCCCCCTCGCCCTGAGGGAACGCTACAGTGCACTGAACGAGCCTGGTGTGGGTGAGTCCTTTACTGCCTGACCTTCAGCCCTCTCCCGATTTATAACCAGTGGAGACGGGCACTGAATGTTGCACCGCTCCCTTTACCCACAACCCTTTGCTTCCCACTCTGCCCTCTATTTTCCCTCTATCTGTCTCGCGTGCACGCATGGCACAAAGACCGAGCCTTGGATGCAATGCATTGCTCTACAGTATGCCCTAGAGTTCTTTGTAGTGTAGTTAGAGGAATTCATATTGAATGAGCAGCCATCCCCAACACGACCCAAAATGGCACCATGGCACATGGCAAATAGCCTTTTCTGAGTGTCGAGTGTCCTGGTAGCTATGACAACAGTTGAATGACTTCTGTGATTGGTTTGCATGGCGCTAGTGTCTCCACTGCGATTTCCAATGGCATGGCAGCAGATACTGTTAGCATTAGCACAGTAGCTTAGCACTGGGAATGTGCAAGGACCTCGCAGTGGAGTTAGACAGAGGAGTCCTTATATTGATTGGCCTGTGGTAAATGAACGGAGTCGAGTTCTGGTTGGTTTAAACGTTGCTGATGTCAGGCAGTGGGTTGAAGAGGAAAGGCCTTTTCTGTCTATCACACAGCGCTGCTACATTGCACCTCAGTCCCTCTGTAATAGTTACTGAATGCTACTTTGATTGGTGGGACTAGTACCTGAATGAACCCCAAATTCTAACCTCCCCAGCCCATATGGTGTGTTAACCCTGAAGGTTATTTGGAGAAAAAACAATGTATTGTGGGTAATGCTTATTTCCTTCAACAGAGCAATGCTTTGTCAAGGTAAGTATTGCTATTAAAAATTATAATAGCAACTCAAGTCAGTGTTGAGTCTTTTAGGACACAGAAGATTTATTGAAACCAAAAGAAGAAAAAAAACAAATTCTAATAGCAGCTGTCTAAAGTTGATATTATCTGTCTATATTTATACATATATTATCATTTAAATAACAGCTGAACTTTCCTAATAATTTGTGACTTAGACAGACTCTATTTATTTATTTCAATTAGTGTAATCAGGGATACAATCTCCTAAATTCAGTAATTGTACACTTATTGGTCTTGTTGACTATGGCATGGCAGTTAGTTTCTAATGTGGTCGTTTTTTTTTCTTCTTCATTTTAGCCACAGTGAACGCCATGGAGAGGACTGAGATCAAGATCAACATCATATCTGAACAGCTCGGTTTGAGCTGGGCAGGTTAGTCATATAAAAGATCAAACAAGCTTTTTATGCATCTACTGTATACATCTGTTTTTGTGTTTGAACTTGAACTGTCCATTCGTCAGAGTTGGCACGTGAGCTTCAGTTTGGTGTGGACGACATCAATAGGATTCGTGTTGAGAATCCAAACTCCCTGCTGGACCAAAGCGCTGCCCTGCTCAACCTGTGGGCCAGCAGAGAAGGCAAAAGGGCCAAGAGTAAGTCTGGCGCTACTGCATATCTCTTAGCTAATGTTAGCTACTTCAATAATGTAGTGTTCATTAATCAGTACATACAAACTGCTGTAAGTCACAGATGTTGATTGCTGCTGGATTGTTTTGTATGAAGCACAATAGTTTATAATAAATTGTCAGATTAACTATATTATATTTACTTTGGCTGTCTGGAAGAAGAATAATGCTCTTTCTTGACTTCCCTGTCCTCATGCACATGCTCTCGTGTTGGTCTCTTTGTTATCTGCCCCCCCCCCCACCCCTCATATGTGTTCCCCTCCCAGTGGAGAGCCTGTATACTGCTCTGAAAAACATTGATCGTGCAGACATTGTAACATCTCTGGAGGGTCAGGCTCCACAGCCAGCGCCCGGTTCTTTAGAGGAGGGTGCCTGTCGACTCGGTGACCGCGACTCCACCCTGCTGTCCCCCAGTGTCCTCAATGGTAAGACACACAAACGCGTCAAACATCACACAAGACATGCAATATTCAAACCAGTGTACTTATCAACGAACAGCGAATTACCCACACCACATTTAGACTGCAAAATGTGCCAAGCTCTAAATCAAGTGGTTCAATTTGATTTATATCCAGTACAGCTTGGCTTCTATGTTGCACTTAATTGATTGTGAAAAACAGCGACTGTCATAAACAATACGTTGTTACCTTAAAGCTAATCTATCCCCAAGTTTAGATCATTTCACTTAATTACTATAGCAAGTTACGGATCCAAACATATTTACTGTTCACAAGTTTTGAGGGTGATTATACGATGAAATAAATATGCAAGAGACTGATGTTAATCTTGTTTGATTGTCCCATGATGATCTGAAACGATCAGAAATGGAAAGTTTAAAATAATTCCCTGCTTAAGCAGAATTTAGAAGGAAAGTTAATCAGAGGCTCAATTACTTAAATTGTAAAGTACAGTATCTGGAGTATTTGGGGAAATTTGCAGGTATATATATATATATATATATGTGGAATATGAATTCAATAATTCAAAGAGCATTTTAAAAAAGTACTGAATATTACAAGAATATTCACTGAAAAAACAAATAACTTAACTGAAAATCCCTGTGATTCTAACCTGAATTCACAATCATGCCTCTAGGATTTATTATTCAATGCTTTTTTTCTGTAAACAAATGTATTGTTCATAGTCAGCACTACTAAAAATCGGAGACAAAATTCTACAGCTCAGTAAGGTGAGCTGTTGTTCTCATTTACTTTCCACCTCTGAACCTCCCCCCTCCCCCCAATGCTTCCCTTGAGTCTGGGTAACAGCCATTTGACCTTGTTTCTGTTGTTCCACAAGAGGTCACGGACAAAAGGCCACCGCGCCTAATGCACAAGCCACGAGTTATTAGACCCCCGTTTTTCAGAAGGGGTAAGTTGAAGGGAACTCGGGCTGCATGGTGGTTTGGGTTTGCTCATGACATGTACATGATGGTGATGATTATGATTGATAATTAATCTCAGATGATGTTTTTGAGGTCTGAGCAGTGGTTTCATTCTCCCACCATGAAGCCGGCCTTTTGCAGCATGCACTAACACCGCCTCTGTGCATTTCCTCACTGGGGCATAAGTCATTTATTTTCCGTTTTTCACACCTCATACTTGAGCCCTGAACATGACGGTACTTATTCTTCCTACTTAATATGAGAAACGAGGATAACTCCCCTTTGCTCCTACTGACAGGATTTTAGAAGAGACATTAATAATTTAAGGCCGAGCGAGCCAACACTTAACACATGGGTAATTTTGGATTATCAATTAAATATGTTTGAGATTGTTTCGATTACATGTGTGTACGTGTGTCTGTGTGAGTGTGTGCACTCATACACATGCACGCGCGCGCATGTGTGTGTGTGTGTGTGTGTGCACACACGTGTGTCTGGGATGGATGCACTACTCAAAAGTGGTGCTAGTACACAGATGATAGTGTGCTCTGGGCCTTCATACCTTGTTTCTATCCCTCACTCTCTATTTCTGTCTGTCTTTCTATTTCTTTCCCTGAGAACAAAACAGAATTTCACTTCTGACGAAGCTCGATTGACAGCATACACTATGATGTGACTGCAATGTTCGAGCGGTCTCAAAATTGTGTCTTTTGCTCAGGACTATCTCTCTCCGTCCTCGTTTCAGTCTGTCTCTCAACCTATGACATGTCATGTCTGCTGCCCAGCCGCCCTGCTCCTCCTCCTCCTCCTCCTCCTCCTCCTCCTCCCCCTCTCCTGCTCTTCTTCCTCACAGCTCTTCCTGTCCGACCTCTGACCTCATAAATGACCTCATGTTGACCTCTGGGCCTCCTCCTTCTCTTGTCATCTTATTTCCCTCGCGCTCCTCCCTCGTTCAGTCGAGCGGGGACCCTCTCCTCCTCTCTCAATCCAGCTCTGTGTGTGTACTACAGTTTGTGCATGTGCATGCTGCACGCTTTGCTGTTAACTTATCTGTTTGTGCGTGTGTTGGTGTTTGTGTTCTTTCAGACCTGGGCTTTAGTTATTAGGAGCTGAATTTGTTAGCACTCAAAGACAGTCAAGAAAATCACTTTTAGTTTAGTTCAGCTTGCAAAGAGTTATATGTATAGATATTATCTCTTGTTTTTACACAAGAAGTGTTTGAGTAGTCTCAGTTTATTACTTTATCTAGTTACATAAAATATATCATACGATATTTACCCAGGTCTGCTCCAGATGATTTTTGTCTGTACCGTGACTGGGACTTGTGAGTTTGGAGTTTTCCTGAACAAAATAAAGTTTGCTGTTTGCTGTTTGCTGTTTTTGATTCTGACATCTTAATATGCATGGCATGCTTTCAATGTATGAAGTTTCCTTCGCAGTATAAAATTGTTTTCTCTGTTCAATGGGAGTATTTCAGTCTTGTTTTAAATGCAATATTAACAAACAAATGTGTTTATTTTTTCTTTACCTGTAGAATAGATGGTGTATTGTTTAATGCTACACTGTAGCACATGGCCAGCTGCTTAGTACATAATGTTCAATGTACAATGTTGCTGTGACATGATGTCTTTCATTCATGGGCAAACATACTAACTAAATTATTCTCAGTGTTCGATAAATGGGACTTTTTTTACAGAAATTTCAACATTAAAGCTGGAATAAGAAAATTATTTTTGGTGTTGTTGGGTAAAAATTCCATAATAAACTTTCAGCAAATTCTAATTAAAGTGGTATCCCAGGATAGGCAGTTTTCTGAAAAAGGCAAAAAAAAATTATTTGAAAATACAGTCCTCATTCTGCAGCTCCCCCCTCTTCTCTCTCTGTTCTAAGCCCCTCCCACCAAACAATAACCAGCATATTTATACAATTTAAATTAATTTTAAACATCATCCCCATCGTGATTAAAATCCTAATGCCGTTGTTTAGCATCAGGTGCAGAAGTCTAGTTTTCTCTTTTCTTGAATCGATAGGCTGAAAGATTATTATGGAACTTTTGCCCAATGACGTCCAGATATTTAAAATTACATTTTCAAAAACGATGTTTTGCTCAAGTCTGATGACGGACTCGCTGTTAACATTGTCTGAACGTTATCTGCCAGCAGGGATATTGCTGTGAGGTGTGTTTGTGTTTGGTTTGTGTGTGTGTGTGTGATTATTTCTGTAAATTCTGAGGCTCACCTGAACCAGAAGTGCGTGACCTCATCTATATGTAAATATGAGTGCAGTATTGTGTGTTTGTGTGTGCGTGTACAGTGGTAAATTAAGTAGCGTGGTGTGCAGTGTGTTGTCTCTGTTTTGGGTTTGTTTCCTTGTGTCATGACGAGTCTCTGTGGAGTTTATTTGTGCTTCACTACATCCTGTGCCTTTGACACCTGTGTGTGTGTGTGTGTTTGTGTTTAAATGGCAGGAGTGAAGGGAAAGACTAACCCGGACTCATCTAACTCATTCTAACTCTCATTCTAAATCTGACCCCTTCCCCCCCTGTTCACTTCATTCTGACACCACATCTCATCATCCTGGCCCTGTACCATCCCAGAAACACACACACACACACATGCTTACTCCCATTTTAGTCCATTAGCACAGAAACTCTGAGAGACAATTACTTGCACAGTGAAGTGGTATTTCACCCATTAATACAGACTTTGTTTTACTCATCAAAGATTAGTTGTATGGATTAGTTTTTAGCTACATAGTTGTATTTGCAACAATTTGACTTGACAATTGTAATTATGGTAGAACAGGCGCTGGTAAAACTTCATCTGCATCAAGCATTTAGAATCTGAGAATAGAAAATGCACGTGTTTCCAGATCAGGCAAGGTAGACTTTACCATATGTTTCACTCAATCATTTTCTTTCCATAGCTGGACCTTAATGACCTACTGGGTATTTATTCCATTGTTTATTTCAGCTTTGCTGAAAACAAAAACGTCAAACCTGTCAAAGAATGTAGTTGTTAGGCATAACTATCAGGTTAATCATGAGCAGTATATAAGTAGCGATACCTCTTACTGTCTGTTTCCACAGCTGAACATTACGGTAGTTTTCATACAACAAATGTACTGATATATAATTGTTAGATTTATTTTTCATTATATTGTTAAGCCTAATCCTGTCCTTTCACAACCATAATCAAAGTACAGAAAATATTTTTATTTTTTATTTTTATTATTGTGAACAAAAGAAAGTCGAAAGCTACATATTAGTCATTGCAATGTATCAGACACGTGAGCTGTAATTAATTGATTTCTACAAACAAATCCTTTGCTTGCCTTTTCTCTGTCTGGGCCTGGTTAGAAAAAGGCCAAGAAATACTAATTATGTTTGCTTTGGATTACAATAAGCAATACCTTAACAAGGTATTTTTGTAAAAACTTGCCTGGAAAGTTAAACTGAAAGGATCGTCATACAACCATAAGGTTGTGCTCAGTTATACCTTAGGTTGCTCCTTGAGAGCTCCACCTTAGACACATTGCTATAGCCTCTTTTCAGATTTTTATCTCAGCTTTATATACAGGGTGACATCACACCTTGGTGCTTCTCTAAAAAATGTACAAAGTGCTTTAGGACGCAAATTTAATTTTGGGTGAAGTACTCCTTTACTGTTCAATCGTACCTTCGTTCATTCATCGTATTCATCAAAAACATTTTTACTGAGAGTAATCAGGCAATCCCCAATCCAAACCGGTCACATGTACAAAACTGTGAGAGTATTATTGTCTTTGAATATCACCAAACACATAGATTATAAGCTTTATGCGCAACCCTAAACCAAGGTATATTAGTTTAAAATATATGTATTTTTTAATAGTTAGACATTTAACCATATCTTAATGTTAAACTTGTTAAACATAATAGATAATTAATGAACATTGCGACGAAATTAAAATATTAAAAGTGAACAAAAGAAAATATATATATAATATGAAATGATCACTAAATATAATGTGTGTTTGTGTATGTCCTCGAGTGTTTTGCTCGAGTTGTTGCAATGAATGGCGTCTTGGTAATAAACTCAAAAACAGAACAAAAATCTAATCTCAGTGTTAAAAGTATTTTGTTTATACATTGCTTATTATATTCAAGTGTCAATCTGGATTTAATGATAAGAAAGGCTTGAATAATGTGTTTTAGCCCAACAATGTAATTTAGTCATTTATAACCTTCCTGACTCCTAAGAGGCTCCACAGATTAACACAAAATAACACATGGTGAAATCTAGACCAAGTTGTAACACTATAATTTGCCTTTATTGACAGGCATTATTATTTAAAATAAAACTCTTTAATCATAATAGGTTTGTCTAATGTGCGTGTACGTATGTGTGTGTATGTGTGTGTACGTGTACAATGACCTTTATTTGGATGCTTGGGATGCAGACACATACAGCAGATGCATGACTGTGATAATTTCAAGAGCAACAGTAACTTGCATTTTCATCTGCAGAACTAGCATGTTGCTGCTGACTCCCAATCAGGAACATGTTGTCCAGGGTTGGAACGATAAAAGAGATGTTTTATTACAGCTTTGGTATTTGCATCACAGCTGTTGGAATGTGTTAAAAAAAAAAATCAGCTAATCATCTAATCAGCTGTCTAAGATATTTTTGACATTCCTGAAAAACTGCCGCACTCATGCTCTACTGGTCAACACTAACAGTTATCTAGAGAAGAATATTTAAACAGTTTTTCCTTAATTATTTGATATCAAATGTACAGTATTTCCTTTAACAGTTGTAATTTCATTACCGGCTGTATGTAAATGCAACAGCTTTTATGAGCATGTTTGCTTATCAGCCTCTTAATGAACCCCAGTTGCAATCAGGATACTAAAATGCAATTGGAACTCTTTTCTCAGATGATACATTTATATCGTGCCAACCCCACAATCAATATGCTGTGCAACTTTAGCATCACCTTTTTTTCACTTCTCAAGGAACACAGTTCATGTTCTGCAGATTCACTGTCTCACACGGCAGCATACTAGAGCCCTACACCCTTCACCTCACAGAAAGTGGGTGATGCACCAAAACCCCTTTGACCCTCACCTCACTCTTATTGCTGTGTCCCAATGAAATGAACCTAAAGTGCTCGAATCAAATCCACAAACATCAATTAGACAAATTACCATTAGAAAAACAAAAGTAGCGGATTTCAAGTATTGTTCTTGTGCTCTTCCTTTTCTAACTGAAAGTAATACAAACCGTTCTCTTTTCACACCAAGTGAAATGGACTGAAGGATATCTCAATCCTAAATTTGTGGCTTTATTGAGACTTTTAAGACTCTTTGTTGGTATATTGGGACAGAGCTGAGCCCCACTGTTTCCTCATAGGTTGGAGAAACAGTTGATCCACCACCTCCCCATCCTCCCCCTGGCTATGCCTGCGTGGTGTTAGTCTTTCTCTTGTCTCGCCCCTGTCTTCCCTCAGGTTATGGGCTGGTGCAGGAGGAGCTGCTGTCCCCGGCCTCAATGCAGTACAGCTTGCCCTCCCCACTGGGCTCAGAGCCCTACTGGCAGGAAGTGTCCAGCCTTGAGTGTGCCCCAATCGCCACCACCGAGGAAGACACATTAATGGAGATGTCGGAAGTACAGGTGTGGCCAGCAGGGGTCAGCCCCTCGCTGGTCACGGTGGAGGACTCGTCACTAGACGGCAGCAGTCGGGCTGACGACTCGGAGGGCGCCACACTCTCCCTTCCCTACAGCTTGGGTCGCCCGAGCAGTGGAGCCAGTGGGGCCAGTGGCTCCATCATGGAGCTGGAGGAGGAGGAGGAGGAGGAGGAGGAGGAGGAGGAAGGGGAGGTTGAGGAGGAGGAGGCGCCACAGGAGCCAGCAACTTTACTGGCAGAATGGGACAGGGTGAGGGCCAGTGGTGCTGTACCCAAGGTCAACCTAAATGGCCAGCTGGGAGGTCAGAGGTTGGATGGGAGGAGAGGGGAGGTCCTCGCAGCAGGAGGAGGAGGAGGAGGAGCAAAAGAAGGAGGTGTAGGTGTAGAGTTGGGTTCAGTGGAAGGGATTTCTGTTGTTGCAGGCCAGCAGGTGTATGCCCAGCGGTATGAGATGTCAGGACTGAGTTGGTCTTCGGAGCACAATGGAGATAACCGGTACGTCGACAATGACTGTAGTCACGCTGAATACATTTTGTGATGTTTTCCACTAACTGTTCTCACAATGGCTACATATCTCTCTCTTTCTCTTCTTCCCTTTTTTTTTTTTGCTGTCCAGCGTGGTGGGAGGCGGAGCATTTCAACCTTACTTACCAGACAAGGACTCCCTGCAGGGCTGGGTGGGCTCGGTGTCATCGGGACGCGACGGCGGCGTGCCAGGCTTGCGCGTGGCCCAGGAGGCTCTGCTGACTCCGGTGTGTGACATGGGTTACTCTCATGTGCTGCGTGGGCGCCTCCTGCAGGGCACGCAGCCCTTTGACACGGGGCTGGGCTTCTCTCACCAGGAGGCGGGCCAACGTGCTTGGGAACAGGAGCAGAGGCGGGGCCAGGTCAGGTTGCCGACCACCCGCCGTGTCCTGCGCCCGGAGGGGGAACATCTTTGTCCATCCCTTTTATCTTTTTGGAATTATCAGATCGGAAGACAATCATTCAATTTGATTATTTATTTATTTTTGCACACAACCATCAACAAATGCAATCTCACTTAAGAAGTCAACAGTCATCAAAATAGTTTATTTTGATGAGGTCACAGAACTTGACTGGAATTATGTGTTGTGCGCTGCAACACATGGGGCATCTCTGCCATGTCCAATACTTTTGGTTTTGTTTTACATTTCTTATTGCAAACATTTAATTGTCGCACAAACGTGAGTACGTTGAATTGCTGATTATATGGAAAAATGTGTTATTTTTGTACAGAGAGAGGAGAAAGAGGACTATGCTGTTGAGGCGCAGTTTGTGGATGAACACGGACGCGTGCTTGCCAGAAGGGTGAGTCAGTCTTGTTTTCAGCATTTTCACTGAGGCACATTCACACATAAACACTGTTGACCCAAGCAGATTAATGTGAATCAGTCACATAGCCTGGCACAAAGGGTGGGACATTAACAGTAGCCACCAGCCAAATGTTGCTCTAAAGCATTTTGTCCCCAGATTTGACAACAAACACACTTTGATTCTGAGTTAATGATGATTCGTAATCTAAAAATGAAAACACAGACATCCATATATTAAACACATCTATATATATATAAGAAAAAACACAATGCATAGTCGTACAAAATGAGTGTTACATTACCATCATCATTGTCTTCATTGGCAAAATGCTTGCACATTTGTTCTGTGTTATATTTGAGGACAGCAGCGAGCCACGGCAGCTGTCTGGCGAACACACACAAGTTTTTTTTTTTTTTTCTGCTCTGGTTAAATGTCAAGCAGTTAACTGGTCCGAGTGTTGTTTCCTTCCCTCCTCCCTCCCTCCTTGCTCCAGGTGGGGGTGGATGTGAGAAAGGGTGCTCAGTCAGCGCAGCGCATCAGTCTGCGGAGAGTTAAACACTGAAATACACATACTACCCAGTCCTCCAGGTACGGGACACACAACAAGCACTTGTGCATCCCAGTGCTTGGATAGAAGCCTGAATGGCAACATATTGGACTCTGTTAGAGCTTAATTATCTCTCACATGCTGTTCTTTTCCATTTATGTTCAAAATTAGAACCATAGATTTGGCATTAAGTACACTTTGATCTTTTTTTCTTTTTTTCCTTTTTTTTGGAGGGCCAAGTTAATTTTTGCCTGTGTTTTGTGCGTAAATTCGATCTGTCTCTATTTTCTAGGACCGGAAAGCCACTGCCAAATCATCCTACACAAAAACACAACCGGGCCGCAGAGGAAAATGAGCAAGGGAGGAGAGGAAGAGTAAGACAAAGACTTAAGAAGCGCAAACTACAAAATGACAAACACAGAATCATCCTCAACGTGTGACCGACAGACACCACAAAAGAAAAAGAGACATGGAAAAAAAAAAAAGAGGAGTTCAACTTGTAGTTTTATAACATTTGTAAAGAGAAACATCAACTAGAGTAAGGCATGATTCTTCTTCTTCTTTTTTTGTTTGTTTTTTTACAAAAAAAAAAACATTAATGTCAGTAAAACAACCAAGAAAAAAAAAAAGCAACAAAAAGTGCTTCCTGTGAACTGTAATCGCATGATGACTGCTGGTGCATGCCCTTTGACCTTTTGAACTGTCATTATCTACAAACTGAAGGGGTACAAGGTACGGGGCTGGCCCATGCTTTTGGCCACAGGCCATTTCAAGGACCTATTCCCCCCCAACTGGAGTGGTTTGTGTCAGCAAGTTGAGTCCAATAACACTACAGCCCAAAAAAAAAAAAAAGTCCCTGAATGGATGGTTCTGTACACAGCTAAGCTTCTGCTGAGCCTACCGATGCTTCTTTCACTGGATCCTTCCCCCTATTATTCTCAATGTGATATATGCACTCTATGCTACGTGGACATGTGTCAGTGTGTGTATGTGTGCGTATGTGTGCGTATGTGTGCGTATGTGTGCGTATGTGTGCGTATGTGTGCGCGTATTCTTCTCTACCGCATGTGTTTCTTGTCTCTGGCTTGGCGCTGAGCCCTGCCTAATGATTGGCTCTTTGGCCCTGTGATGTCATGGCACGCTCAGTGCTGGAATGAGAAAGCCGCTGTGCTGCTCTGCTCGTGAGTGTTCCTGTCTGCGTGTGCTGTCGTCTTTTCCTTTGTGGATGAACCTTTTTTTTTTTTTCGCAGCCTGTCCACCTTGTTTTTTATTTTTGATTTTATTGTTAGTATTTGGTATTGTCTAAGCACAATAGGGAACTAAATTTCTTCCCCCCCTCTTGTTTTCTTTGGAAATGGGGTCGGTTGCTTGATTGTATTGTGCAGCAGCTCTACAACACGAAGATTGACACTTTTCTCCCTTGTGACCTTTTCTACCTTCTTCCGCCATTTCTCCCAGTAGCGCGTCACCTCGATTCACAGTCTTTATCAGTAGCCTCAGTCAATATGCAGTGGAATCACAGGCCTCTTCATCAGCGTCCATAGCTCCTCCATCTAATGCTAAAACACTTTCTTGTGCGCTCCATCTTCACCTGTTTGCTAAGGCTGTAGTGCCTCACCGTCAGATTTAGGTCTATCGATTTGAAACCAAGGGAATGAAGCGGAAACAACATGGAGGATCTGATTTGTTTGAGGATGTAGTGATTTGGAGTATTGTGCTCCAATGGTAGCAAGTATGAAATGTCACTGTGCTACTACAGTACAGTAATGTGGGATTTTGATAAGAACTGTGCAGCGAGGACAGACAGGTAGCACTGTGATTGTCTTATCAACACTGACCCCAGACTCGTGAACTGTGAAGACACACAAACAAAAGCACATCCACACACTCGCGCATATACAAACGCATAATCAGAAACATATCGCGTCACAATTAAATAGTTATTGCCTGGTCTGAGTGTCAGATTTTGGCGTTTGCCACAGCAATAATACCTAACGAGAACGCAGAAGATGGAAGCCAGTGGTTCTGTAGGTCTTCGTGAAGGATTGGGAAATGAAAGCTCCTCTGTGAAGACGATCGTCAAGCGACAAACATTATTGGAGTCTGGCGTCTGTGCTGTATCGGACTGGTTCGGTCGACGTTGATGAGAAGGAGTCAGAGAAGACGAACAAGATCTGACGATTCAGCTTTAGCAGTGCGGGACTGTTGAGGCCTCGGAGGAACCGTTTGTTTTTCAGCACCTAACGTAGCAAAACATAAACCAGGGTATGTTAACTTAATACACTGATACCTATCGAGGAGTCTGCTGCTGCCGTAAGGTGAAAACCACCCAGCTCCACTTTCTTTTTCTGTGTAATTTAAGTTGTACTCGATAGTGGCATCACTGTAAACCACCCACTATCCTCCTCATCGCTGAAGCACTTCCTTTAAGCCAGAAACCTGACGGCAGTACTACGAAGGGGTTTATATCATAGTAGCACACATTTCCCTGGTCATCAAAACACAATATTTAAGTACTGTAAATGTTACTGTAGCCTGAATGAGTGAGACACCGAATGAACAAAACACATTTGTTGCGCATCACGCAAATGCACATTCTTTTCCATGCCCGGTCCGCGCACATGAGAGCCTCATCCGATATAGCACACGTTTCTTACATATCACATGTTTTCCACACTGTTACTCCACTCAGGTTTTCAGTTCTGCTCGGTCAGAATCAAAGTGTTTTCCTTTTTATGTTCCGAGTCCTCCTCTCAAAGACGAGTGTGGGACACAAAGCGAGTGCTTCTGAATAAGACTTTGGTGGTTGGGGCCGTTTTGGGGCGGGTTGGGGATGCACGGGGGCCTGGGGAGGGAGGGGGGAGGGGTATGGAGCAGGATGGTTTGGGTGTAAGTGTGTGTGTGTGTGTGTGTGTGTGTGTGTGTGTGTGTGTGTGTGTGTGTGGTGGTTGATTAAAATCTGACCAAAGAGGAGACAAAGTATTGAGCATGTGCTTCAGTAACCACTCAGCTCTTAGCCCTGTATGGGCAAATTTGCGTGGAGAGCTCTCCTCTATGCTAAGCGAGTGATGAACACAATGAACCAAAAAGGATTCGGTAAAGCATCATTCCCTCTACAAAGAAGTAAACCAAAATTAAACAAGACAGTTTAATTTAAGTTATGTAAAAACAAAATTCCCCACATCGCCAGATGAAGCTATGTTAAGAGAATGTGATAGAGCCGATCAATGAGGGAGGGCAGTGACTCCCTCAATCTGCAAAGTGACTGTAGTTAGTCTCTGCATCTTGTACTGTATCAGCACAAGAAAGAGGCTGGATTTAGGCATTGAGGTGTCTGCGTGGAGAATTACCTCTCTACAGTATTTAGAGTTTCTTTGTTAGTGGCAGAGGCCGCCTTTCCCACGTGGGATTCTAATTGCATACAAGAAGGATTCACAAGAGACAAAGTGTGAGCTCGACGTGAGTCGGAAGACAAAATAAAATGGTGCATGGACGTGTCTCAAGTAATGTGCAAGGATTAGAGTCGGAGTCACATGGGACTGTCGAGTGCCATCTTTAGTCTTTCGGATCCAGCATACGGCTTGTTTGGTTGTGCCTTAAATTATTATTGGACATTAACCTAATAATTACATGTGGAAACAACCTTTTCTTTGGTGGATAATCGAAAAGAGTGGGAGGATAGGACTCATGACCTCAGTGTTTCTAAAATTCTAACTATGGCCCTTGCAGCTGCTCACGGCTTGTTTTCTGCCCCCGATGGTTGATACATGTCATGGCACGAAATCAACAAGGACTAAAACCCTGAGGATTATAACTCTGAGCCATTATCCTGTTGTTTGATTGACATTTAATAATAACTTCTGAATTAAACTACTCAATGAGACTGTGCTCTATAATAAATTAAACTCCACCACGTGTGTGTGTGTGTGAGTGCGCATGTGTGTGTGTGTGTGTGTGTGTGTGTGTGTGTGTGTGTGCGTGTGTGTGTGTGTGTGTGTGTGAGAGAGATGGTGATTGGTTCCAAACCTGGTTGGATCAGCGGGAAGAAGAGAGAACGTTTTTACCAGACGTGTGACTTGAGAGGACGTATAACCTTCGACGATGTATTTAAAAAAAATAAAAAAGAGTATTGTAAAACTTTAACTGTCGCGAAAGAATAGAGATCACCTATACTCCTTTAGAATGGATACATGACAATGTAAACGCAATATCATATTACTCTATCCTAAGGAATGCAACTGCGCACATGCACAAAAAAAAGATGTTTTTATGAAAATCTATGTATAAATATATGACAAAATATATTTAATTAGAATGCTATGCACCCTCATAGAGTTGTTATGGATGTTCTTTAAGCATTATCTAGAGTAGGCCAACGCCCACATCATGGGGAATGTAGAGGCTTTGTAGCTATGACCACTTGTTTTCTTTTCTTTTGTATTGTCCTGGAGAGAGGATAAACAAACGTGAATATGTATACAAGCCTTTCAATCAGAGTCATTCTGACATGAAGATATGTATAGATCATCTTACCCTGTACACCAGCTCAAACCATTTACAAGAATTAATAAACAAAGATGTGACATAAATGTTGTGTCCTGTTTTTGTAAATTATAATAATTAGTGCAGCAGTTTTTTGTATATTTCTGTTATAATATTCCTACAAGGACAATTGTATATTCAGTGTAAGTTTGAAGTGGTCTCTCTTTTCTCTCTCCAAAATACCTCATATTTTCCTCAGAAGTGTTCAGGAAAGAACTTAAATAAATAAAGCCAAGTATAAATGAATTATTATTTCGTATGGGAAATTATTTCCAATATATTGATAGTTGAAATTTTAGCATGAGACATTTTGCATGTTTCAGCTGAGCTGTATTTTCCTTGAAATTACTGTATTCCATAGTCTTTTTCAGGAAACTTCATATGAATTAACATTTACATATCAAATCATATGGGTCCATCTTCATAATGATAATTATACGATGCCCTCTGATTTTGCTGATTTGTTTGTAATTTTTTTATTTTTTTTGTTTTGAATGAATATTAGTAGTGCATACATGCAAAATTGTATTGGGCTATTATATTGTATGTTTATTATGACAACACTTTTTTTTTTTTTTAGCACAAAAAAAGTTTCATATAATTGTCCACCACATATTTATTCTTGTTCTTATTATTGCGTCATCCCTGGTTGACAGAGCTTCCTGCAGGTCAGGAAAAACTACACCCTCCACTTGTTGTGACGCCCCCTGTTCTCAGCCAATCGCAGCTCTCCACTAAACGTGTTGTTTTGAAGGATGTTCTGTGGGTTGTTTTGGAAGCGCTCTCACCACGTGGATGCACATGGTGACTTTCCCTGCTTCCTGGCTGTAGCTCCGTCGCGCCCTTCACACTTGAAGCAGCTCCCCCTCGCCTGTGGCGTCTCAGCAAGTGGCGCAGACCGACCCGGTGTTGGGAACGATGTCAGCGGGAGGTCAGACCACCGGCAGCCGGGATATCCCGGCCGTCAGACGGGTCACCATCGACGACGCAGCCCACATGCCCCAGGACTACTCCACGACTCCCGGGGGGACTCTGTTCAGCACCACGCCGGGAGGTAACGATGTGCTGGGGCCTGGGTCAAAGGACTGAACACAGTTTGAGTGTTATCAGGAAATCGAAAGCAAAGGGGTTAAGAAAAAGGGTCAGTAACTTAATACAATGAGAAAACCGTTTTAAAGGGAGTCACTTAAATTGACTTTAGATAGTGGAGTGGAGATAAGTTATCACCGAGAAAGGTTGCCTGTTATTTCCACCCCACAGTATAGTGGTGAGCTCTGCTCTCTCTGTGTTGCATTTAGGTCTAGTGCCCATTTAAATATTCCACCTTGACTTTGTGACACTGGAGACACTTATTTGTTGTGTCATGAAAAAACATTTCATTGTAAAGGAAATGTGTCAAAGGGCCAAAGTGCTGTCCAAGGGTCTGTGGTCTGTGTTCCTGTTAATGTTTGACTGTTGCTGCTTCCTCCTGAAGGCTGAAGACCACCTGTTAACAGACTTAAAGGAATCCTATTAGACCAGTCTTCTTTTGCCGAAAGCACGCAATCTGCAAACTGCACAGTGCTTTCACTGGACACATGATTGCCCCCCCCCCCCCCTCCACCCCCATCCCACTGTCATTGTTATGTCTTCTTTTCCACGGTGGCTCCATGCTGATTTATGATTAAGTCAGTGTGTAGACATGATTTCCATTTTCCATTTAAATCAAATTGAATGCGCCTTCTTCCTCATTTAAGGCCCCAGAAGATGATCTGATAAGAATGCTTGTTTCCCTTTTTTTTATGCAAATAAACATTCCATTGATTTGGCATCGGTCAACTATGAATAGCAGACTGCATTCAGTTTGAGTAGCCTGTAGCTGCAGAGTACTATCACTGACCTTACAGTCAAATATAGGCCCGCACCCGGCCTGCTCCTATTTATAGTCTTGGTTTTACAGCAGGCTGCTGTTGAGCCACAGCAACATGTTGACAAGGTGTTGGCTCCACGAGGGCACACCAGTTATATTGAAGAGGAAGAAAGTGAGCAATAATAATTCTGTTATCTGTTTATGAATGCACATATTGTTCTGAGGATGCATGGAAGCTGCTAAGAACGGCCAAACTTTCTCCCTCTAACCATTATTTTTACACGTGTACACATAAAGAGATATGCATTGATATAACTATTGGCTTCGTACCCACAACAACCAACTATGACTAAAAAGCCAGTATCGCTCTCATGTAAACACGCTGAGTTGTTTGGCCCATATATTCAGTATTTTATTAAAACATCTATAAGCTTGACACCTTGGGAAGTAAAACAGAAAATGTTTTCCCTCCGTGTTGTGAGAAAGTTGACTAATCGTGCACATGTCCATTATGGAGCTGATACTGTGTTCTGGGCACAGATTTAAATAGATCAACACAGAATAGGGTCAGTGTGACATAAAATTAGGTCATTGGTCATGGGGATGTATGGACGTGTGGACAGCGCAGACAAAATATTCCTCTGACAGAGAACAAGTAGCTCTCCACAATACTGTGGAGGTGGTTGATGCAATATTTATTCATTTTTTTACTTTTTTATTTTATTTTATCCTTTTCAACTAGTTACACATGTCAAAAGTGTTTAATGTCAATGATAGCTGCTGAATGTTATTTAATATAATTATTTTTCCACTAGATGCAAGTGTTTAATGTTGAGATTAGCGCCTGAATTTAATTTAATTTATTTCTGTTTTATTTTCCTTTTTAACTCGTTACAATGTTTTAATGTCGATATTAGCTGCCAAATTTTATATTATTTTCATCATTCAAACCAGTTACAAGGGTGCTATGGTAGATTAGCTAAAATACTAAGTATTAGTATAGTTTCCACGAAACTAAATGCGCATTATGAAAACAGCTGCTGTACATTTTGCTCACTTGACATTTTTCCATACTATACTGACAAATATTGACAGTAAGTAACTTTGGATTCCTTCGCTGCCGCCCGCAGGTACCAGGATCATCTACGACAGGAAGTTCCTCCTGCAGTGTCGGACGTCTCCTCTGGCTCGTACGCCTCCCAATCTGCCCGACATCCCTGGAGTCACCAGGTCGCTCAAACCCAACTCCTCCAACGACACAAACTGCCCTGTACAGACGCCCGGCAATGCCACCAACCACGAGCAGCCGAACGAGGAGAACGCAGGTAAAGACCTACCTGCACATTTTCAAATGCGAGCGAGAGAGATGAGCTGCAATCCTTCGTGTGTGTCTTTTTGATGTCTCCTTCCCTCTACTCAACTACAATGTACTTTTCTTTTTTCTTTAAGATGCCCAGTTTGAAATGGATATCTGAGGAGGGTCAGCTGCAAGGATAAAAGTGATGATTCCCAACATTTTGTTATTGATTTTTTTTTTTTGTTTACTGAGATAAAAAAAAAACAAATCCTCAATTGAAATGAGAAGCTTAATCTTTTTGAGCTGCATAATCCACTTTCAGATTTCTTCTGAAAACATTTTATTTTTTGTTAATATGTGTTAAAATGTTCTCTTGTAAAACAACACTACTGTAACTAATGCATGAAATGATTTGTTTACTTTGATTACACTTGACTTTGTATGATCTGTGACATATTTGACAAGTGAGTCAAAGTCTTATTGAAATTAAACTATTCATATTTTATGTGATTTGACTCATTTGGGGACTTTTAAGCACATCTTTAAAATATTCAATGTTATACAAATAAATTACTTGAAGTATGGAGCTCAGTGTAAAGTAACAGTCTATTATGGGAAATCTGATGTTTATGAATGAGCAATAATTGATTTGTTTCTGCTGCCCCTTGGGGGCATATAAACACAACACGGACATGTTGTCTTGAGTTGATGAGGTCAATTTTACTCTTTGTCTCTTTAGCTGCTAAATGCTCCACTCTGTTCACCAGCTAGCTGCTAACTTTGTCCGTTTGGTGTTTGTAAGTTTTTATTTTGCTGAAAGCCAACCAGTCCCTCTTTATCCTTGAAGTCTTTCTTTTCTAAAACAGAAAAATATTCAAAACAATAGGCAGGTGCACATATTTTAGCAGGTTTTGCGCAGTGCCTACTGATGACATAAAGAAATGTCTCCGTTCCATTTAGGTACAAGCCTTGCCAATGAGCAATTACCTGCTAAAACTCATTACCTAGGTTTATGTTCACTACTTTTTTCAATGAGAAACTTAATGCACAGTAAAAAAAAAAAAAAACTTGGTCAAGATAAAAAATTATTTATTGTATTATTTTAAATGGCAAACATAAAATTGGGTCAATGTGACCCAAACATTTCAATAAAGTTAAAAGCGCTTACACCATTCTAACATTTGCATTTTTCTTCAGTTTGTTCATAAGACCTGTTGCATACGACTGTTTGTGTGAATCTTCTATAGTGCTTCAGTCAGTGACCATATGTTGCCTTTGTCTTGTCTACGTAACCATCATCCATCTTCATAAACTTGAGTTGTAGCTCATCCACCTGCAAGCCAAGGCACAATTAAGATCATCTAATCTTCTACCAGCCATTTAGAACTCTTGATTTAGAAAGCTGTGTCCAGGATAAACAGAAGTCCCCTTCTTCAATGTCCTTCACCTCAGCAGCAGCCTCTGTCACAGTGTCGAGCCGGACATCCCTGTAACGTGCCTGTGGACACCCGTCCACTTGTCAGTGGCTCCAGTGGATCTATCTGGCCTTTGGCCAAAAGGTTTTCAGGTCTTTCGCTCATTGGCAGCCGCACTCCTCCACCACCATGTTCTCGTGATGCTTCATGACCATCTTCCCGTTCTCGAAGTACAACATGGAAAGCGGTGCCAGGTGCGTTGGCACACAGGAAAGGCATGGCACCTTGTCTGGGTGGTGAAGTTTCAGAAGGCTCTGGATAGAGAAAGAGACAAAGAAGGATTGATTAGAACACGTGTAAAGGGTGTTAGTGTATCATTAATACATATATCCCCTTGCAGCAATAAAGTCTAGGAGTCTGTCTCAAACTCAGCCTTACCTGTATGTATGCATGGTTGGTTGGGGTGAAGGTCTCATCTACTGGTGTAGGACAGCTCCCTTCACAGCGATAGGCGTAGTAGTGTTTGGGGTAGACAATCCACTCGCTCCAGCCCAGCATCGCAAAGTCGACCCGCATGTCCACCTTCCTGCAGAGAGGACTCTTCTTCTTCTCCTCCTTTGAGGGCCTGCTGGCAGGAGCGTCTCCAGCCACTCTCTGCTGGGTCTGGGTCTGCCTCTTGGACCTTCGGCTCCTCGGCCTGGAACCAGAGCCGCCCGCCGCTCTCTTGCGGTCCAGGCTGACGTACTTGGAGTGCTCTGCCATGCGGATGAGTGTCGGCATTCGCTGGCTGTTGGAGTGCTGCCTTGAGAAGACCACCATCATGACTCGGTCCGCTGTAGGGTGTCCGACTCTCCCCTGCTCTTCCTGCTCCTTCACCTCGGCCTCATCCTCCTCCGTCCTCTGCGTGGGGTGCTCCCGCTGCAGTCGGCGATGGAGCATTTCCGTCATGTTGAACACCTTCCAGGAGGAGGGGGACGCCATCGACCTGGGAAAAGCCACCACGTGGCCTAGGAACTGCCTGTTCTCGGGGCAGTGCGTGCCGGAGCATTGGCCCCTGTGGGAGTGGTAGATGTCCAACGAGGCTCTAGGAGACTCGGTGAAGGCAGGCAGGCCGATGCGAAGTTCAGCCAGTTGGATGTTTTCACTTGCAGACATGGCGGACATGTCAAAGGTGACGGACCACCTCTTGCCAATCTGCTGGCAGCCTGAAATAAATAAGAGTAAAGAATATTGGTTATCAGTTATGACCAAGAACGTGTTATTTGGCTTTGGTTTTGCAGACTATTTACCAGCAAGACCACATTCTCACAGCTTTTATTCCCAATCATCAAGTTTGATTAGACAAATGATTACATTAAGGTGAATGCTCCTTATGTTTTAAATAGAACAACATATAGCTCACTACATTCCATGATAGGGGGACCTCCATCTTTCATATGATTTTTTTGTTTTTTAATACTCACGCTTAGCGACAAGTCTGACCACAGAGTCGGAGGCGTGCAGACCTGGGTTGTCCTCCGCCCTGTTGTGGCTCATGGTGGCAGCCGGGGTGCTATGCCGGTCCTCGTTCAGCATGGTCCGGTAGAGCTGCATCATGTAGAGGGGCAGCCGGCTGACTTGCTGCCTGCGCGCTGTGCGTCTGGAGCCGGCGCTCATCACACGGAGCAGTGCGCCAGGGTGCATCCCAGGAACCAAATCCACCAGAAGAAGAAGAAGAAGAAGCACAAAATAGAAATCCACTGCTAGTCCCTTCATAATTCCACGGTGCGGTGTTATCCCTTACACAGGTAGATTCCAAATGCTCCAGGTGAGATGTTTATAGGATTTATAGTCACACCCCTCTCTCCTGACGTCCTTTGAAGAGATCTGTCATGTGTGATCACGCTCAAAGACTTACATGTGACAAGGTCGTTGGGCATCGAAACCACGGTGCTCTGCAGCAGCAGAGGTGTGACAACTGTAAACGCGCATCACTCTGATTCTTCTTGTGTTGTACATTAGAGATCCCTTTGATAAGAAGCCGCGATAATATTAAACGTTAAGGAGATTACTAACTGCACAACTGCGCTGTGATTAATGGGGAAGTAATACGGCGGTTAATCACTTTTATGTTGCACAGGGCTTGATCCGTGTTGAGCCTGTTGGGACACAGCGAGGGAAATTAAACCGTGGGGCCCAATTAAGGGCAATAATTACCACAACTTTAATGCAGGTTAAAAAAAGTATTACTGCACTTAAACCATTGGTTATTTTGTAATGACTGTTTGATGGATACACGGAAATGTACTATAACCCACTCGGTCATTGCGCAAGTCCATGTGTACAGTTTAATATTTTAAGTTTTAATTAGATATAAATCAATACAATAACCATAAATATGCAACAAAGACAGGAGAACATAATGAACATTTTCAATAACTGAGTAATCCATTGTCAGTAATAGATAATATCATGTTACACCACATAAGAAAAAATAAGAAAATATCATGCCATTTTGTTCTTATTTCTGTAAATAATCCATTTTATATGGAATACGTAATGTGTTTATGGAGCTAATGGCAACGCTTTATGTGTATACTCTATATATAAAACAACAATTTTGGACAACTATGAAAAGAATCCAACCAGGGTCTGGAATCTGCCATGATAATGAAAGGGACATTAACGACTTCAGTCACACGCCAGTTACCCATCAATAACTCAAACTGCATAATTTGACCTCAAAATAAAAAAAAGAAAGAGCTGATGGCCAACTACAAAGCTTTGATTCCTTTTGAAGAGTATGATGTGTGAAAGGAATCAGAAAGGGCCATTCGCACCAAATGTGTCTTGTTCTTTGGAAGTATTGTCACAACATGAAACAAAGTTTTAATTAATCCTAGGAAGGAGTGTGAATCATGGAGGCGACTTTGGTGGTTTTAATTTCAAAAGAAAATGCAACAACAGTAGAATCTTTCGGTCCGTGCGTAAAAGCTCGAATTGAAATATTTCATAAAACACCAACAATCAATGCTGGATGACAGCAGATTTAAATGGGCATTATGAAGTCAGACACGTCAGCTGATCGTTGCTCATTCATTCAAGTCAATCTGCACATATGCCATCTCAAGAAAGAAGAAAGAGCTGATGGCAAAACTGCAACATTTTGATTGTTTGTACATGGATTTGTTCCGTGCGTAAAAGCGCCCCAACCTATCCACTAATCTCCTCACTGAAAAGCCCTTAACGTGGATGTAACATCAGTAAGTGAGGTAAACCAGTAAAGAGGAGAGGCAAACATGTTTGTCTGCTCTCCCTCTCGCAGCAGCGTCGTGTTGTAGCTCGCGCTCTGTGAAATTAAACACACCGCTAAACCATAAACTGTCAAAAACAGCAATAACTACATCTGATTATGTGTGTGATAAGCATTACTCAAACGTGACCGCCATGATGAAATAACATGAAATGAAAATGAAATAATTTTGTTTTGTTGGTCATACATACAACAGGCGTGGTTAGGAAACATGTAAGTGACGTCTATTAATGCGTGCGTGTCCGTGTGTTACACGAATATATTTTGTGTATAAACACACAATATAAATATCTATATATTTAAAAAAAAAAAAAAAAAAACATTGTAAAAAAACAAACCGGGTTGAATAAAGAAATGATACATCCGTTGCTTCAAATGTTCCATGCAAAAGGTTTCATGTGATCTTTTCTTTTTTTTTTTTTTTTTTGGGAACGGAAGTTAATTTAAGAGAACCGTTAATGAGCATAAGCACACCTGCAGCAGTGGCCGCTGATATCGTTTCTTCTCAGGTGACGCTGTTTGTCACGAGGAGCCGCGCGGGTCGATATGGACTTACACCAGTTCATTTATTCGATTTTGTTGGCAAGTGTGAGCATTTCTCGAGGTAAAAAAAAAAAAGAGAGCAATACGTTTCTAATTTGTGTGACTTAATTCAAGCGAGAGTGTGTTTAAGTCAATTAACGTTAAGAGGCGTTTTGCCTTTTTCTTTAGATCTAAACATGAACGAGGCAAAATGGCGTACGTTCCTGGACCCCCGTGGGTTCAGGGTTACAAGCTGTGTTGGGATTTTAATACAAGCCAGTCAAATGTGTGCATACGTTTCAATAAGTCCGAGTTCTCCTTGTTTCTGTGACTGTTTTGTGCGCCTAAACCCGTTGGTTCCATTTTTGGGCCAGGCTGGATCAAAATAGACCCTTAACTTTCCTTTTCATATTTATTTGACCATGTGCTCCAAGTGAACATAATACCAGTCCTTCTCTTTGCCCATTTGAGGCCTACCTGCCCTTTTGAGCGTTTTAACACCAGACCTCCTTGTTCCTAAATATCCTTGTTTTTTCTTATACTTCAATAATTGAGTTGGCTACATGTGCGTTTATCTGTGGCTTTTCTTGTCTCGAATTAAGTTCTAGGGGGAAAAAAAACACTTTTATTTAACAATTTATTTTGAAGTTAGCATTTTATTTTTAATTTAGGAAATCCTGAAACCTTTAAAAGGGTGTCTAATTTTAGACAAGTCTACAATTCGCCCAGGTTGGACTACCACAGTGACTGGCTAGTTGTATTTTCTAAGCCTTCCTCTTTGACCTTTGCCCTACTTTTGGTCTCTGTTCCTTTTTTTATTTTTATTTTTTTTAACGTGTGTAGGTCAAATTGTGGGATGCCGTCTTGGCCAGTGGCAGTGTGATGATGGGACCTGTATCCCTGATGTCTGGAGATGTGATGGAGCTGGAGACTGTCTGGATGGATCTGATGAAATGGATTGCACTGGTAGATATACTCCCTGTGCAAAAGATCATAGTTTTTTTCTTGTGAGTCTGAAATGGTTTGCACCATATTTAAAAAGGCTGGCAGTAAAATCAGCAGAAATTACTGCAGGTATATTTGTATTTAATAGTTCAGCGAACAAACTGCTTCAAAACGATAAAAGGCAAAATGCAAGTTGTACAAGAAGGCTGAACCAAAAACAGTTTCCTGGGTTTAACTGTTGAGTCGTATTTACAGTTTTCCATGTTAGGGAAAGTCACAGATTGTCATGTTACCAGTGGTGTGTTTGGTTGTGTCGGTTCAAAGGTCAGTATAAGAGAACGCTTCAAATGATCGTTTTCCCTCCAGCATCTCCAGGCTCTCCTGAATGTCCGCCAGGTCAGTTTCCTTGTGTCGACTCCGTCGGCTGCGTTGATACGTCGGCCCGCTGTGACGGAAAAAAACAGTGTCCCACCGGCTCTGATGAGGAGAACTGTGCGGCTGCAGAGGGCTGTCTGGACTCTGACTGGACCTGTCGGAACTACATCTGTATCCCCAAAGACCTGCACTGCAATGGACTGAATGACTGCCTGGACAACTCTGATGAAGACGACTGTGGTGAGAAAGATGGAGGGTTGAATGTTGTGCCACACAAACCTGAATGTCAGTCTTTGGGACTGCAGGGCACTATAGAGTGAAGTACATTTAAAGGGCCAGTTCACCCAAATTATAACAACTTGTATTTTCTTATTGTCTACTGTAGCAATTTAGATAGTTTTGTTTAAACTGTTCCAGGTATTTCTATGAACAATCTGTGATGTCGTCAGTCCAGCATGGTCTTCAACAAAATATGTTCGATGCACTAATTTGCTTTGCCAAACACATTTTGGAAGAAAACAAAAAAACTGAACCAAGCTAAAAGCTATTGGAACAAATTAAGGTATATATGTTGTATGAAACCCAAAACCATTTACACATCTCCATATCACCAGACACTTTTTTTAATCAATCCATTGATAGTCATTTCAAGAGCTAGGTTTTTTTTCACTTTTATTTGAACAGTGAACGTCAGTCAGGATGACTGTGCGCGAAGCATTGAAGTAATCAGAGTTGGTGTCAAAAGAGGTCACACCCAACCAGGTGGCTCCTAACTCAGGCCAGGTATGAGAAAACATACAGTGAGTCTGTTCGCTTGCAGGTCTGTGTGGCGAGGACAGCATGCAGTGTCCTGATGGGACGTGTCTGAGTGCTGAAGAGAGGTGTGATGGGACATTTCACTGCTCGGATGGCAGCGATGAGCCCATAACCTGCGGTAAGTGTGGGACAGATTTACCTGAATCGCAATGACGCCATTTGCAGCAACGAACAATCTGACTCTTTACCACAGCTGTTGGTTAATGAAGGACAACACAATGTTTCTGCCGTGCTTCCGGTGCATGGATCCCTGTAATGCTGAGCCTCCTCCTGCAGGTCGTATTTGCGCCTTAAACAACGGCGGCTGTAGTCACGTGTGTGTCGATGAACCCTGGGGAGCTCTGTGTGCCTGTCCTGTTGGATATAAGCTCTCACCCAATGGATCACTCTGTGAAGGTGCGTGGGGCAACACACCATTCACTTTCTGTTTTTGACGCACAGCTCATGCATATGAAGCTAAAACCCACGCTCTCTCCTCAGATTTGGATGAATGTGCCCCACCCTTTTCCCTCTGTATGCATCAATGCTCCAACACGGTCGGATCCTACTATTGCCAGTGCAGAGGGGGCTTCAAACAGAACAGAGCCTCCACGTGTCTAGTTCCAGGTAATGAGGTGAAGTTTTCTCTGTTGGTCTCAATCTAAGGTTTCACATAATCGGCATACACTAAGCCCTCGACCTTGTTTGGCACCGACTTATCCTCATTTTGAGCCGGAGATCACACTGAGCCCTGCGAGACTATTTTGACATGTCAACCAGCATGCAAGTACAAATCTAGTGCTGGTAATTGCTGTTGCGCTAGTGATCAGATCAACTGTATGATGTGAACCTACTTTGGCTTTAGTTCCATCCTCTGAAAAGGTCAAAACCAACAATAAACATCAAAAAGGTGGACGGAAGGTTATTGATGTACTAATGGGCCACTTCGATGTGACTCAGTTGATGACAAAAGCTAGAAAAAAGTTCAACCAGCTCAAAGGTGGAACTTCAGATACGAGCAGGTTTTATCAAAATGGAGATTTTTACCCTCATTTATGGGAATAAAAAGATCAAATTTAAAAAAAGCATTGGATCAGGGTTTTTCTACATGTGTGACGTAATCCCTTATGTTGACCTACCAGGAAGTGAAACTTACTGCAGTATTCCCACTAATTGTGCCCTGTTTTTTTCCCCCCTGAATCTATCCCTGCGTCCAGATAATGCTACCAGCTTACTAATTGTGCAGAGGAGCTCTATCGGGCTGTTGAATTTGACGACTCAACAATTTGAAGCCATCAAGACTCCAGTGCCTGACCCAGTGGCCTTGGCTTTTGATGTTGCCCGAGGCTGGTACTTCTGGGCTGACAACCATGGCAGCATTTACAAAAGTGATGGAAAGCGTAGCTGGACAACCTTTACTGGTTAGTTGACCCAAGATGTGTTTTTATGTTTTTAAAGATATTATTGTGATTGCAGCTGGTCGTGTATTATAATTTGAAGAAATACAATCTATTTAAACAGTTTAATATACTGTAATAAGTGACTGGAGCATGAGGTATGGTTAAATAGAGACTAGAATAGAAGCGTGAAACACAAATAATTCAGATTCAAGATGCACCATAATGTCTAGTTATTGATTTTGTTAGAACTTTATGTTATTTCGTTTTTGAGTTGACTTCATTGAAGTACCAAGTACACTTGTGTCTCATCTGTCTCAAACGTAACATGTTTGATATGATGCCTTTTAACAGGGGAGCCTGGCATTAAAGGTCTAGCTTGTGATTGGTTGGATGGCAACCTCTTCTGGACCAATCAGAAGACTCAGTCGATCTACATGCAGGCAGCTGATGGCAGAAGTCACACTACCCTGCTGAGCAAAAACATCAGCCCATCAGAGTTGGTGCTAATACCTGTGGAGAGGTATGCTACTTTTATTCTCTGTCACTACATAGGATTTACAGTCATCGCATTTTAAATATTTTAATATTAAAATGATCATCCTGGTTTGAGTGAATGGTAAGTCTGCTTTTATTTACACGGTGTATGGAAGCTGGAAAATTGAGTGAAATCCTTCCATCATGAATGAACCCAAAGAGGTGATGATGCACTGGGTCGTGCTTATTCAACTTCTCTGCCCTCTGCCTCCCAGCTTGATGTTCTGGATCAGTGCCGGCCACGGTGACAGAGTGACGGTAGAGAAGTCCTGGATGGACGCGTCAGAAAGAAGCACTCTGACTGTGCTCACTGCTCAGTCGGCCCACAGCCTCACTGCTGACGTAGCTGCCAGGAGGCTCTACTGGATCAGCGACTACATGAAAGTGAGTTAAGGAGGGACGCACTCACGCACGTGTACATGAGTTAAATGCATTATGTAATGTCTTAGATGTGCAGCATTATGATGCACAGGTTCAAATAATATTAATGATGGCTCCATTCTTTTCAAGTGTCCCAGTAAGCCATGGTAGTGTGACAGCATACACAATACCAGGACCTTGAAACAATGGAAAGTTAAATTCAGCCATCATTCAATTTAGGTTTAAATAGCTAATTTCAAACTTGCAATAATGAAGTGTGGGGGGCGGGGAGGCCATGGCCCCTTCGCCCTCCTTGCTTGCGCACGTCCATTATCAAACTCAACCCTTTATTTTGATATCAACAACGGACAGCAACAACTGCATCTTACGCGGTTGTGATGCTTTGGCAGCGACCAAATCTGTCCACAGAAAGGACAAAAGTGAAAAAGTGAAACTGATAACAGCGTCAGTTGCGGCTACTGTAAACATTTTTACAAGAATTAACAGTTGTCTTGTCAAAAGGTTGGGTGTCATGTCTGCTTCATTTAGTTCTAAAGTCATGAATGAATGTTATATAACGTGGATGAATTGCTTCATGATGAGTTAACTTAATAATATAAACCAAACTTTAATACCTTAGCTTTGTCAGTATGGATGAATTTTGTAAACAATTTGTTTGTCTGTCATACTGTGAACATGAATTCTTTTATTTAGTCTATAGAGACGGTGAAGGTGGACGGGACAGAACGTTACTCCTTCACAGGCCTGTTCAACAGGATGCCCGCTCTCGGCCTGGCTGTGTTTGGAAACTCTTTCTACTGGGTGGATAACAAAGGACTGTGGCAGGTTCAACAGGACCAACCAAACCAGAAGCAATTCATCTGGAAAGGCATTCTGCCAATATTCGCTGTTCACCATGAGCTACAGCAGCCTCAAGGTACTACTACTACTACTACTACTACTACTACTACTAAAGTCTTAAATATTAACTACAGACAATGTATTTCAATACAGAACAGTATGAGTACATCTTTCTTCGTCGTAATAGTGGTTTCTTTCACGCCTAATAATAGTACTCACATTTCAAAATGTCTTGTGTTCATTAAAAAGGTTATTCTGCGTGTGTAAAGACTCAATGTCAGCTCTGCCAGCTTACTAAAAGCAGCCCTGATGGATTCACCTGCGCTTGTCCAAACTCCAAAGTGCTGATGCTGGATGGGACATGTGGATGTAGGTTCATAACTTTACTTTTGCCAGGAATTGTATCATATCGTGCCAGATTATTTCTTGCCATCATTAACTATTTTTTGTATCCTTTTATAACTCTGTAAACGTGAGATGTGTTCATCCTTTTTGTCCCACAGATCCAAAGTTTCTATATGCTACCATCACCAGCATCAACTTGCTGGAGTTTAGAGGGAGAGAGTCCAATACAATCCAGCTGTTTACCACTGCCGACAGCATCATGTCATTTGATCTGGACTGGTACAGAGACTGGCTGTACTGGACTAACCAAACTGGCCATGTCCAACGCACCAGTCTAACCCGAGTCCAGACTGAGGTGGTCCCAACACCTCTGCCAGGTTAATGCTTTGAGTTTTCCTTGGCTTGTAACAGAGCAATAGGCACCGTATTATGACTTGACAGAAAATGGAATGGCAAATAGATGAAGCATTTGAGTAATTTATCAAGCAAAATACCACACGTCCTTGTTCCAACACAAATGTATAGATTAATGAGTTATTAAAACAATTAATGGATGGGTTAATACTTGTTAGAAAGAATTGTTGGTTTCAACTGTACATGTTGATCGCTATTTGCTATGAACCGACTGGCTACTTGTACTTATTGCATATTTCTGCACACTTACTCCACTTCTTTGTTTCCCCCTCTTTAGTTTGTCTGATAAAAATAGACCAGAGGACAGGGAACCTGTATTGGGTGTCATGTGACCAAAACAGTATCGGCATCACCACAGCCGACAATGGATACCCACATCGGCTGTATTACACAACAAACGCGATCCGAGACCTCTATCTGGACTGGCTAAGTGGTGGCATCCTCTGGCTGGAGGAAGACAAAGTCATCACCATGAACATGACGGAAGGCAAAGCCAAAGAGCTGCTGCACTTAGCAGGAGGAGTCAGGGGGAACATCGCCTTCGACCTCAGGGCTAGTAGTCTGCTCTGGAACTCACAAAGGGCAGGTCAGTCGGTTACTTCTGTAGATCAGAGCGATAAAATGTTGTTTCTGAAATGGCTCTCTCTATCTGTGACTCACCAGACAGTGCTTGAAGCAATATACTTTTAAAAAGAAACTCAAAAGTGCAGTTGCACGCTTAAATCATGTACTGTTTTTCTTCAAACTTCCTCCAGGTAAAAATTATTAAATTTGCTGTGATGCTGCAACAATAGGAGCTGGCTGAGTGATTCTGTTGTGATGAGTTAAGAGTCTGTAATAAACAATACTAGGGTTAGGCAGTTTATCGTAATTGTTACTTTGGCTCAAACAATCCAGAACTTTGATTCTGATGTCGGATGGTACGTTGCAATTAATTTCCCAACGTAGGCGGAATTTCTGAGTGAATATTTCCACAGTACAGGCCTGTTGAATGAGTTTTGGTTCTCGCACTTTTTACAGGATTGACAACATTGAGTTTGGTAAAGGAAAGAAGCCACCGAGCCGGCAGAAGATGGAAAGTTGCAGGCTCAATCATGGCTGCCTTTGAACCCTTCCTGCTGTCCCTCTCGGATAATGTCTTTACTCTGTGGGACCGGCGTGATGGGAGCCCCATCCGAGAACTAGCAATGAGCGGTCACGTGTTAAGTGTAATCGCTGCACTCGGGGACGTCGGCAAAGGTCAGACCAAGTTAATCTGTTACAGAGGGAATAAATGCATGCTTTTTATTTATGTTGCTTTTACCTGAATCAGGTTTTTCTTTCTTGGTACTTTTTTTTTTTTTTTTAAACACAGCAAGAACAGAATTGACACTTATCAGTGACGGTAACAGTTTTCAAAGCACATGGACAACTAAATTTGTGGTAGAATATTTTGACACAGATTTTTACTCTGAAATACTTCTTAATTTGCTCTATTCCCTTACTCTCCATAGTGCCCAATACTCCAGTCTGCAATGAACCATCTGTGCTGTGCCGACACACATCAGTCTGCCTATTGCAAGCCCAGCTGTGTGACGGGAAAAAAGACTGCCCCGAAGGAGACGACGAGGATTTTTGTGTAGCCACATGTCCTTCTGAAGGTAAAGTCTTGGTATCACTTGTACATCTTTGTTGGCACCTCTAAAACAGTGTGAGAAGTAAACATATTCACCGATGACTTGAGTATCCCAGCTTCCAGAACTAAATCTTTTCTTCTCTGCCATCATTTCAAATCTTAGACGATTTCAAGTGCAAGGACCGTAGGAGCTGTATCTCCAGGGATCTCGCTTGTGACGGTCACCCTCATTGTCCTGATGGCTCAGACGAGGTCAACTGTCCGACAGTAGTTTCTCCTGCAGCCCGGGAAAACGTCCTGAAGTGTCGCAGGGGCTCAAGACCATGTAAAGACGGCACAGAGTGTGTTTTATACAGCCACGTGTGTGATGGGGAAAGAGACTGTCGGGATGAATCTGATGAACAGGGATGTGGTGAGTTTCCCAAGATGTAATCTCTTATTGGAAGAATTGCAGTTATAAAAATACAAATTTTACAATTTTTCTTCTGATGAATGAAGCCTTTATTTAATTCTTTGAATATATCTTAATATTTTTAGATGCTGCAGAGACTGCCACTCCCATTGTTGCAGAAAATCTCCCCTTAAATGAATCTCCTGCACCCACCAAGCCAACCTGCATCAGCCCGTCAGTTCTGTGTCCAGGTTCTTCTTTATGCATCGTTCCAAAACAGCTTTGTGACGGAAAGAGAGACTGCCCTGATGGATCTGATGAGAAGTGTGTAAACATATGCCCTTCCAAGAGTAAGTTATTAAATCTTTTCCCAAAAAAATGTTGGTGTTTACAACAAATTCAGAATAACTCCACTCATGTCTTTTACCCTCCGTAGCTGACTTCCACTGCAAAGACCGTTGGAGCTGCGTCTCCAAGAGTCTGGTTTGTGACGGACTCCCTCACTGCCACGATGGCTCAGATGAGGTCGACTGTCCGAGCACAGCTCGGGCAAACATCCTGAAGTGCCGTGTGGGCTCCAGACTGTGTCAAGATGGGACAGAATGTGTCCTCTTTAGTCACGTTTGTGACGGAGAGAGAGACTGCCGGGACGGATCAGATGAAGAAGGATGTGGTGAGTATCCATTCAGAGGTTGCTTTTTTATAAAGGCCATAAATGTAAAAGTACTTTGTGGAGAAGCACTCTGAACTGTTTCTGATAATATAACCATTTCATAATATCTTGATGATTTTACATGAAACTTTCCACTCTAACTTACTCTTAATATTTCTTATAATACTTTTAGATGCTGCAGACACTGCCACTCCCATTCTTGCAGAAAATAGTGACTTAAATGAATCTCCTGCACCCACCAAGCCAACCTGCATCAGCCCGTCAGTTCTGTGTCCAGGTTCTTCTTTATGCATCGGTCCAAAACAGCTTTGTGATGGAAAGAGAGACTGCCCTGATGGATCTGATGAGAAGTGTGTAAACAGATGTCCTTCCAAGAGTAAGTTATTAAATCTGTTTTTTTCAGTTTCCAACAAATGTGTCGCGGTGGTGTGAACAAAACGTATTCTGTAAATTTGCAGTATACAGAGCAAAGTCGGAACAGTTCCACTCATGTCTTTAATCCTTTTACCCTCCATAGATGACTTCCGCTGCAAAGACCGTTGGAGCTGCGTCTCCAAGAGTCTGGTTTGTGACGGACTCCCTCACTGCCACGATGGCTCAGATGAGGTCGACTGTCCGAGCACAGCTCGAGCAAACATCCTGAAGTGCCGTGTGGGCTCCAGACTGTGTCAAGATGGGACAGAATGTGTCCTCTTTAGTCACGTTTGTGACGGAGAGAGAGACTGCCGGGACGGATCAGATGAAGAAGGATGTGGTGAGTAATCATTCAGAGGTTGCTTTTTTTTTTTTTTTTTTTTTTTTTTTTTTTTTTATAAAGGCAATAAATCTAAAAGTGCTTTGTAGAGAAGCACTCTCGGCTTCTCCTGATAATATAACCATTTCATAATATTGATGTTTTTACATGGCACTTTCCACTCGTCTAACTTTTAATATTTCTAGTATTTTTAGATGCTGCAGACACTGCCACTCCCATTCTTCCCAAAAATCTCCCCTTAATTGAATCTCCTACACCCACCAAGCCAGTCTGCATCAGCCCGTCGGTTCTGTGTCCAGGTTCTTCTTTATGCATCGGTCCAAAACAGCTTTGTGACGGAAAGAGAGACTGCCCTGATGGATCTGATGAGAAGTGTGTAAACGGATGCCCTTCCAAGAGTAAGTTATTAAATCCGTCTGTTTTAACCCTAGAACACTAACATAACAGTTAGTAACACCATCACTAACGTCGGGTATATTTTACCCGATAAAAAATACTTCCCATCAAAATATATTAAAATACAACAATACATGACAAATTGAAGTATTCTTTAATTTTCCCCTATAAAACGAAAAAAAGGTATCATCGGGGCACCCTATAAAAAGGCTCTAACATTTGTGAAAGATTAAATGAAAAATTCCTAAAATAAATAATAAAGCTGAGAAGTTGTTCTTCGGACTCCCCGTTCCTGGGACATGTGAGCCTTGTTCGGTGAAGGCACAGGCTCCCTGCAATGGTAATATCCACCAGAAAATATTTTACTCTCAATCACTAAAGTTGGGTGAAAATCACCCCAACACGTGCCTATTGAGAAAAAAAGTGATGGGAAACACACCTACTTTCGATGGCGTCAGTGAGCAGACTGAAGCTACCCAAGGACCCACGCCACTCAGACAGCAGCAACACAATGAAAATCACGTGACCACAATCGCATGGGCGAAAATCCCCCGACGATAGTGTTCTAGGGTTTTGAGTTACTAGCAAATGCAGAACAATTCCACTCATGTCTTTTACCCTCCATAGCTGACTTCCGCTGCAAAGACCGTCGGAGCTGCGTCTCCAAGAGTCTGGTTTGTGACGGACTCCCTCACTGCCACGATGGCTCAGATGAGGTCGACTGTCCGAGTGCAGCTCTTCCTGCAGCTCGAGCAAACGTCCTGAAGTGCCGCGTGGGCTCAACGCCATGTAGTGACGGAGCAGATTGCGTTTTGTTCAGCCACATATGTGACGGAGAAAATGACTGTAAGGATGGATCAGATGAACATGGATGCGGTAAGTTTCCCAAAATGTAATCTCACTTACTGGAAAAATGCAGTTATAGAAATACTAATGCAATCTCTTTCTTCTTCTGATGAAAGTTATTTACAATCTTTGACAAATACTAATTTAACTCTGTTTTGGTTTAACTATGTGATTCCTACTGTACCTTCAAGATAATCTTCCATCAGACAAAATGCCACCCGCTAACCAACCCCCTGCTCCGGCTGAGTGGATCTGCAGCAGCCCCTCTGTGCTCTGTCCCCGTTCTGCTGCTCACGTCTGCATTTCTCCGAGCCAATTTTGCGATGGGCGCGAAGACTGTCCTGATGGCTTTGATGAAGAGAAGTGTGTGACAAGATGTCCCTCTCAAAGTAAGTGGAGTTTGTGTTCTCCCAATTCCCAATGGCATGCACTTCACTGCAGAGATAGACCTTCAGTTAGCTGTGCTTAAGTAAGACCAATTCAGCCAGTGCCTAAGCTATTACCAGGGCATTGGTCTGCCCCGACTCCACACTGGAAGATACAGATTGCACCTTAATTTGTTTTACCTAAATTCTGTCCAGATGACTTCCGCTGCAAAGACCGTCGGAGCTGCGTCTCCAAGAGTCTGGTTTGTGACGGACTCCCTCACTGCCACGATGGCTCAGATGAGGTCGACTGTCCGAGTGCAGCTCTTCCTGCACCTCGACCAGACGTCCTGAAGTGCCGCGTGGGCGCAACGCCATGTAATGACGGAGCAGGGTGTGTTTTGTCCAGCCACATATGTGACGGAGAAATTGACTGTAAGGATGGATCGGATGAACAGGGATGTGGTAAGTTTCCCAAGATGTAATCTCACTTAATGGAAAAATTGCGGTTATAGAAATTCTGCTGCAATCTATTTTCCTTCTTCTGATGAAAGAAACCGTCATTTAATTTTTAAATAATATAAAAAAAATACACGATCTTTGACAAATACTAATTTAACTCTTTCTATTTAACTTAACTATGTGATTACTACTGAACCTTCAAGATAATCTTCCATCAGACAAAATGCCACCCGCTAACCAACCCCCTGCTCCGGCTGAGTGGATCTGCAGCAGCCCCTCTGTGCTCTGTCCCCGTTCTGCTGCTCACGTCTGCATTTCTCCGAGCCAATTTTGCGATGGGCGCGAAGACTGTCATGATGGCTTTGATGAAGAGACGTGTGTGACAAGATGCCCCTCTCAAAGTAAGTGGAGTTTGTGTTCTCCCAATTCCAAAAGGCATGCACTTCTCTGGTCTCAAATGTTTTGGAAATGTATTCTTTCAAAGTGTCCTGGATCTTGGAGAGCTTAAAGTGGCAGTGTGTAAGATGTGGCAGTGTGTAAGATGTAGCCACATGTTCCAGAGAAATGGGCATCAGCATATTACCTCTTTACTGGGACCATACGATCTAAACGTAGTCGAGTTGTTTAAAAAAAAAAAAAAAAAAAGGGGGAAGGGAGATAGACCTTCAGTTAGCTGTGCTGAAGTAAGACCAATCCAGCCAGTACCTAAGCCATTACCAGGGCATTGATCCCGGTGGTCGGCCCCAACTCCCCGCCGGATCAGGGGGCCGAGGCTAGCTGGTTGCTGATTTCAGTAGATATCTCTGCAAAACAATACATGGAGGTCTTTGACACAATGTCAACACTGTACCCTCTTCACTTTCTGCTGATGTTGGCTCACTTTTTGAACGTTTTAAACAGATTCTGGCAAGATGATCCAGTTTGCACTTTAATTTGTTTTAACAAAATTTCCGTCCAGATGACTTCCGCTGCAGAGACCGTCGGAGCTGCGTCTCCAAGAGTCTGGTTTGTGACGGGCGCTCTCACTGCCACGATGGCTCAGATGAGGTCGACTGTCCTCCTGCAGCGCCTCCTGCAGCTCGACCAAACGTCCTGAAGTGCCGCGTGGGCTCAAAGCCATGTAATGACGGAACAGAGTGCGTTTTGTATAGCCACGTATGTGACGGAGAAAATGACTGTATGGATGGATCTGATGAACAGGGATGCCAAGAAACCTGCAAGCAAGGTTTTTTAAGCTTTTTAAATTTTAATTAAATATATTGTCATTGAAGTATATATAAATATTTTCAAACTGACAAAAGAAGTGCTTTTGACATTATGCAGGCATTTATAAATATTTTTGCTGTTCCCTCTGCACTGAGGAAAAGGCCATCTTGTCAATAACATAAGAAATTAAAGTGGAGTGCAATATAATGAAAACGAGCATTTTGAAGATTAGCTGTAATGCTGCGTCATTCAATGAGCCATATCTTTTTGTATTTGCACTCCACCTCAGGGGAGTTTCAATGCTCCCACGGGAAGATGTGCATCCCTGAGGCTGAGGTGTGTGATCGCAATTGGCAGTGCAGCGACCGGTCCGATGAACTGGACTGCTGGAAACCAACGACGAGCTGCGAGCATCGCTGCGCCGACGGCAAGCGCTGCATCCCGAAGAAATTCCTGTGCGACGGCGAGAAAGACTGCCTGGATGGCACGGACGAAGTGGGCTGCGGTAAGTCTTCAGATCCAGTTTTCAAATATTCCTCCATTGGTGATGAGGCTGATGTGGCTGCATAATTCCATAATAAATGCTTGAAATCGGGAATTCATGACTAGCTTGAAAAAAACAAACCATGAAAAGTGAGGAATATATTGAATAAAAATGTCTACTTTCATACGCGAGTGTATACTTTTAGGCTTACTTTACGGTTAGCTAGCCAACATTCCTGCCAGTAAATGTGACAACATTTGAATGTAACACTTTGGTTTTCTCCCCTCCAGACGCCGTGACTCCTGTAACAGAGACTCCTGTAACAGAGACTCCTGTAACAGAGACTCTTGTTCTCACTGCCGCGCCAACTTGCATCACTCCTTCAGTTCGCTGCCCAGGTTCATCACTGTGTATCTCTCCGACTCAGCTGTGTGATGGGCAAAGAGACTGCCCTGATGGATTTGATGAAAATAACTGTATGGTCCAATGCATAAATCCAGGTAAGTCAGAGTACAGCGGTGACCATGCGGCAAAGATCGAATTTTTTTTTTGGTGTCGGCGAAACTAATTAAATGGACTCCACAGTGGGAGAGTTTCAGACAGAGGGTGGAAGTGCTTTTTTTTTTTTTTTTTTTCTGCAAAATCTCCAATATTGACGCTTTTCTCCTCAAATTGATACCTTTTCTTCCTGCACATTAGATGACTTCTTATGCAGCAACCGGAGACTGTGCATCCCCAAGATGAACGTGTGTGACGGTCATGCCCACTGTCCCGACGGCTCGGATGAGAAGCAGTGTCAATCGACAGATCCTACGGCTCCCGGTAAGCCAACAGGCAAAATACTGTGCGACAATAAAGTGTAGAAGCAGTAGATGCACTGCAAGAACATTTAATTCATCCCAGTCAGCAGATGCAAGGCACACTACTCATGTCAGGCATACTTGATGTGCTTGCTGTGTAAAATCCCCATAACACACCATCGCTCAGCTTGCAAGCCCACTTAACCTCTCGTACATCATTCGTTAATCAAGAAAACAATCCCTGACTTCACCGTTTCTTTGCCCAGCTCTCAATAGCTAAGCTGGGTGTCTTCATAACCCTTTAAATGCTATTTGTTTCTCTCTGCCCAGCCTCCAACGATGCACGCGGTGCCGGTTCAGCCCCACTGAGGTGCCGCAAAGGCTTTAAGTCGTGTAAAGACGGCCTTGAGTGTGTCATGTACTCCCATGTGTGTGACGGAGAGAGAGACTGCCAGGATGGATCAGACGAGGAGGGGTGTGCCGCTCAGTGCAAAGCAGGTTGGTTACATGCATTAAGCTGGTGAAAAGCGGCTTAAAGCAATGTTGCAATCTGCTTTTTCAGTGACATGGAACTGAACGTTCATCAAAGCAACATCATTAACTTAATTTTTCAGCCTCAGTTCTGTGGCATTTTGAATCGTGTGCTTATCATGGGCACCGCTAACTGCCTTTTCTTTGGATTTACTGTTTAAGTTTCTCAGGCAATGTTTTATTTATTCTTAGTTCAGATTGTATCAGGAAACCACTAAGCTGGATAGTTGGTGTTCAACCAATCAATTTTCAAATAATAAAATAAAATGGATGCTCTAAATTAAATTCATCGTCTTTCATTGAGTTTCCTTTCTTCTTCCCTAGATGAGTTCCGTTGTGCTCATGGGAAAAGATGCATCCCACCGGAGCAGGTGTGTGACGGGCAGAGCGACTGTCAAGACCGATCCGACGAAATGGACTGTTCAAGTCTGCTCGAGGGCTGCCTTCGGCGCTGTGACAACAACACTCGCTGTATACCAGAGACCTTCATGTGTGACGGCGAGAGAGACTGCACTGACGGGTCCGATGAAGAGAAGTGCGGTAGGTGAAGCCCTCGCATACAAACTTTGATGAAACCAACAGTCTTGTGTGTAATATTTGCAAGATGACTGTAAAACGTGTCTACAAAACGTCTGCTGATGACGACCGCGTTTCTCTCTTCTCCTCCCCAGCTTTGGTGGCCTGTGCGATTGACCAGTATCGCTGTCTTAGCGGCCAGTGCCTGCCCGAGGCCCTGAGATGTGATGGCTACGCTGACTGCAATGACCGCTCCGATGAGGTGCATTGCAAAAGACCCCCGCGCTGCCCGACACAGCTCCAATGCCCAAAAACCCACCAGTGCCTCCAGAAAGAGTGGCTCTGTGACGGCGAAGACGACTGCGCAGACGGCTCGGATGAGAAGGTGAGGCACTGCAGTTGGGAGGGGAGTGAAGTAAAGCAATAATTAAGGGAGATTTGTCCCTGCTTCTTGAGAATGTATTGTTTTGTGGTAGCGCACACCTGAGCTTTGCTTGGCTAACGAGAGGACGAAGGCAGCGCTCTTATTTTGAGTGAGGTTGGGAAGCGGTGGTTGAAACTTGATCTCATCATTTGTGTACAGAACTGCTTGTCGTCACCAGCAAAGTGCAGGGAATACCAGTGGCAGTGTGGAGACAGCAGTCAATGCATCCCTCTGTCATGGAGGTGTGACAGGAGGAAGGATTGCCACAACGGCGTGGACGAGGACAAATGTGAGCAATGTTATCAAAGTGGCAAGTGTATTTTTCTATTAAAATACACTTGCCACTTTGTACATTAAAACAAATGTATTATCAGTTTGTTTGTTTTACCATATTTGTCTTGTTTATGTAAATGTTTATGTTTTTAAATTGTCTCATATTAGTCAAATTCCTTGTATGTGTAACGTACTTGGCAATAAACAGTTCCTATTCTAGTTTGCTCTCAAATATACACCACTGTTTGGCTCCTGAGTCAGTCAGGTTTATTCTCTGCTTCAGACACGTTTGTTGTCGTACAGCATTGGGTGCATTCAGGCCCATTTTAGTTATACAAGCATAATCTTAAGCATTTTCAAAAAGAGTCAGCCATATCGTACTCATGAGCTGATATGCCCCATATATAACACAGATGGTCTCTTCAGTTTAATACTGAAATAAGGCGTTCAGAATTTGGGTCAGTTGTAGTTATGAGTTTTGCCGTCATGCATCCATACTGTAATTTGTAGGCAAGTTAGGCTGCAAAAGTTGTAATGTAATGGTACTGATGAAGAGCCCCTAATCTGTTTGGTTACCATCTCAAGGGGGCTTCACGTAAGATGATGTCCATTTCTTTTTTTTTCTTGTTTCTGAGTGTTAAAAACATTAAGGGAAATGCTATCCAACACAGTGAAATGTATGTTAACCACTGTAAAGGAAACTCTGAAGAACAACAAATCTGTGTATCTGCTCTCGCAGGCAGCCAGAGAAACTGCGCCTCTCAACTTTACCAGTGTGGCAGCGGTGAGTGTGTGGACCCCAGCCTGGTGTGCAACGGCTTCACCAACTGTGCCGACAGCTCGGATGAGGGCGTGGGATGTGCTCAAAGCAACTGCTCCAGTCCATCAGCGCCGTGGTGTGACCACCGCTGTGTCAGCACCCCAAACGGTCCGGTCAGTGCAGAACAGATGTGGCGTGTTCTTCTGTTCGAGGCTGTCGACACTGCTTTGTCCCCAACTTAACCGTAATGTGCTTAGATGGAATGGCAAGCTACACTTGGCATACATTTAAGTTAGAGTTGTCACGCTTCTATGAATCTGTCATATTTGATCAGCCTGTCGCAGCTAGAGAACTGTATCTAGAAACGTATAACATTTGACTATTGCCATATGAATTGCATGCCAAGCTGAATAAAATGCCTTTTTTTCCCCTCATTTTTGCAGAGATGTTACTGTGCTTCAGGTTTCAGACTACAGTCCAGTGCTGTGTCCTGTGTGGACATTGACGAGTGCAGTGCAGTGCCGCGTGTCGCATGCCAACACGCCTGCCTGAACACCCGTGGGTCCTACGTCTGTCAATGCCTCCCTGGTTTCTACATCGAGCCTGACAACAAAAGCTGCAAGACCAAAGGTACAGTGTCTCGACACCATCTCTGCTTGTTCAAGGAAAAGTTAAGTTAAGCCATCAAAACTATGATGTGCTACCTATATCACGCAAGTTCAAGGTGAAAGTTTACAATAATACCATATTCAAATGAACTAAACCCAATGGCTGCACACATGGTAGCAAATCAGTCTAACTGTATACCATGGAGTACCCCAAAACTCTTCTTCAACTCTTCTAGTTCAAGCTTGTCAAACCAAACGCAAATGAAAGTTTACTTCATTCACGGGTTAAACTAGACACAAAACAGGATCATCTACAAAATGATCTTTGCGCTTAATTTATTTTGTTGTGCGGTTGTAATGGCCTACTTTACTCACTCTGGAGAGCAGCAAGACAAAAACTCACTGGTCATGTTTCCATCCCTAGACGAGCCTTTGCTTCTGGCGTCGGTGCAGTCGGTGCTCTTGGTACTGGGGGTCCACAGCAACTCCTTGCGTCTTCTGTCCTCTGCCAATCGGCCAGTCTTCTCACTGGATTATTACTGGGCTCAACAGAGAGTTTACTGGCTGAGCCCCGACTACCAGAGCATCCGCTGGGCTGACATGAAAGACTCAAACAGCAAAGGGACACTTATCAAAGGTACGGCTGTCTCAGGAACTCTATAGTTGTGTTGTAATGAGGCATTGTCTGGATGTGCTTGATTTTAAGCCACCAAGCAAAAGTAATTTGGGGAGTTTAGACTGTAAAGTGAAATCTCGTTATAGGAGTGAAGTCTGATTTCATCGCAGTGGACTGGGTTGGTAAGAACCTGTACTGGGTGGATGGACTGGTGGGACAGATTCTGGCTGTGAAGCTCAGTGATACCACAGTGAGATCTCATGACTGCACTGTGGTCCTGGGTGAAGATCTGGAGCAGCCAAGCTCATTGGTCCTGCTGCCACATAAAGGGTAAGGTGTTCTTTTTTAAAAAAAAAAAAAAAGTTGTTGTTCCCAATTTTTAATGCCCATATCTTTCATCGTTGCATCATGGACATTTTCAGGATGATGCTTTGGTCCGAGATCGGCAGCACCCCTCAGATCGAGCGGTCTGGGATGGACGGTTCAAAGAGGAAGGTGGTGGTGAGCCAAGGCTTGAGCTGGCCAGTCAGTCTGGCCTATGACATCCTGGACAACAGGGTGTACTGGGCCGACGACAAGCTGCGCTGCATCGGCTCGGCCTCTCTGGATGGCGACAACGTCAAGGTAAACTCCAGCTCTCGAATGAAAAATAGAATTCGAATGATGTTTGAGCATTTGTGATTCCTGTTGGTGGTGGTTTCCCTTCTCTCACTAGATCCTCCAGTTAGCCGAAACACCAAGCCCCTTCTCCGTGGCCGTCTTCAATGACAGAGTCTTCTGGTCCGACACGAAAAGAAGAACTATCCGCTCGGCTGAAAAGAATACTGGCAAAGATCAAAAGGTTATTCTGAAGAGACCAGGGCAGCCGTTTGGACTGAAAGTGAGTCTTCTGCTTTCTTTTTTTTTTTTTTTTCAGAAAACAAAAATGGGATAGAACAGCAATATTATTGCCTGGCAATGTGACATTCACAATATCGGATATAAAATATTTGTTATTATATGTAATTTGCAGAGGGTCTTTTGTGATTTGCCTCATTTGCGACATATTTTCCAATTTTCTTTTAAGAAATATTGGCACAACTGTAAAGTCCAAGTTGTAATTTTTTGTCTGAAAGCTCAGTAATGTGTTTTTAACCATCCGTTGGGACTCTTCGACTTCTAATGCTGTGGTTGCAACCACTGGAAAGCTTTATAATTTGAACATATTTAGATATCATGAATATATCCCTGTTGGCTGTAACTGAATATCTAAGAAGTTGTTTTTCAGGAATACAACTTTTCATTTCAGTATTTTATCCTCACAGCTGAATAAGTACTTTTTAAGCAGAACAACTTCAGTCCCAGCCTTGATGCCCATGCTTCCTCTCTCCCCAGCTGATGCATGCCCTTTCCCAGCCAGCCGTATCCAACCCCTGTGACCGGCTGCACTGCTCCCACCTCTGCCTCCTGGCCCCAGCAGAGAGGGGGCCTATGGCAGTTTGCCGGTGCCCAAAGGGCCTGCTACTTTCCAAGGACAAGATTACCTGCTCTCTTCCGTTGGAGTCAACGTTCATCCTGCTTTTGTCTCGTACCACGGTCTATCAGGTGAATGGTCTCAAGGCGTCGTAAAGACCAGAGAACCTGCAGGCCTTTATTGCCAAACACTTCTGAGAAACCATGTTATCCGTTTGGTTGGAAGCTTCTTTGATGAATACACTTTTCTTCTCCTGCTCGTTCTCATTTCCTCCTGTATCTCATCTTCCCACTAGATTTACTTGAACTCCATTAATCGTGATGGTGTTGCTCTGAAAAAAATGCCAAACAGCCGATCTTTAACCCTGCTGGGCGTGACCGAGGCCTCTGGGCTGGACGTGTGCCTCCACGACCTTTCTCTGTATGTGGCTGACGCAGGACAACCATCTGTGGATGTGCTGAAAATGAGCAGCTCCAGGTCCAGACAGGGAATGACACCTGCTCGACAGATCCTCAAGATGAATGTAAGCATAATCTGCTTTTCAAAGGAAATTAAAATATCTTAAATCCTGACAAATTTCATTTAAGGCCATACATTGTTTTTCCATGTTTTCAGGTTTTTTGTCGGGCACTTATTTTTGATGGACCCAAGTCATGAAATGAGATTGTAGCATAAACCGTAACTATAACTGACAAAATATCCTTGCATGTTTCATGACATTCAGTATTTCCTGGTTTCTTTTAATAATTACCATCCTAGTTTTGCTTTGGTCTGTTAATCAACAAAATCTACAATTGGGCTGATTTTAGGTTTGAATGTTTTATTTTTTGAAAGATCTTAATAATTGATTGCAGAAGAGGAAGAGTTTACATATTGTGTTTGAGTATCTTGGATAATTGACATTTTCAGGTGGTTTCGCAACAATTAGTGACTCTTATTCAGCTTCACTTTCAAGCCAGCATTTCTAATGGCAAATTTTAATTCTGGAAAAAACAAAATCTCCATCCCACAAGGATGATCAAGTCACAGCTCTGGCAGTTGACTGGGTGACCTCCAACCTCTACTGGAGCAGCACCGAGAGGCCTAATTTTCACGTGACCTCCAGCCGCGACGGCTACACCACCTTACTGCTGCTGGGATCACTGAAGGTGAAGTTGGCTCGGCTTCACTGCTCACATTTCCTCCTCTGCTCACCCATCATCGTTTACTCCTCGACACTGACGTGACGCTTTCCTCCCTACATACGTTTCTCTTTATCTCTGGCTACAACTTCTTTTGACTTAGCTGTGGTACTTCTCTTGTTGACCGTCTGACTTTTGTCCTGACAAAAGCACTCCTATACTCAGAATATTAGTTTTTGAAGAATTAATGTAATTTTTACAAAATGTAAATGGACAAAGAAGATACTTTTGAGCTGTAATTTTTCAAATCTCTGGAATAAAGATTATTTAAAAAATGTTTTCTGGTAAGCACACCCGAACATGCTCGGCCCTCTGGTTGACCCGTTGACTTTCTTTGCTCGCCCCAAGACAATTATTTTGCAGTTATTTGCGTTACCTGGTAAACTTATCTCAGGTCTTGTTCATCCTCTCAGTGGACGACAACAACATCCATCGCACTGCATCCCCCCTCGGGACGACTTTGTTACACGGCTATAGTCGTGTCGGGGGGGAAAAGCCAGACCGAGGTGGGCTGCAGCTGGATGGATGGCCGTAACGAAGCAGTGCTGTGGAGGAAATCGCTCGTCCCAACCTCGCTGGTCTTTTCCAATCACGGCACCAGGATCTACTGGGCTGACACGGGTGAGGAGTCAAACAAAATCTCACATACTTGAGGACTTAATGAGAACATCTTTGTTTTGCTGGCCTGTGTTTACCGGTCTGGTTACTCTTTTTCTCCAGGTGACAGTGTAATCGGCTCTATTGGAGTGGATGGAAAAGGATATAAACGGTACAAAGTAGGGCCGGGCCTTCTCACCACCTTCACGTATGTTGAGGACATCCTCCTCTGGGTCACCGTGGACAAAGGTAAGGCTGGAAGAACAGGTTGCAACATAGATTTCAATGATGCCTAGTACCGAATACCTTTTTGAAGAAACAAACACCCACAGTGTCTTTGAGGGGGAAGGGGGAGTCTTGGGGCTTGGTGTATTCTTTCAATTCCACTTTAATAACTTGTTCAGTCCTGCTGTGGATTCCATTTCTCATTCATCTTGGCTTTCACCTTTTTTTTGTTTCATCCCCTCCAGGCAGCAGACTAATGTAACAATGAATTATTTAGACCACCTCTTCTCAGCAATCTGTACTGTTATACATCTTAAAACATCTACTTGTTACCACCAGCACCTTTTCTCCCCCATCAGACCTGACTAATGGCCGCTCACACTTTGATTTCTGCACCGTTTTATGTATGTTTGATAGAATCTTTACTGCTTCTCGTCTTTGTTTCCAAACTGTGTAGATTTAACCAAACTGTGGTTCAGTGACGGTCTCCAGCCTAACCAACTGTGGTTTGAGACGAAGACCAGCGTGGTGAAAGTCCAATCCTACACCAACGACAGTCAGTCTGGTAGGTGTCTCTATCCATCATCACAGCAGGTTGACAAGGCGTTGACTTGGTCAGTAGCTACAATCTACAACAGGAACCTACACGACTAATCAATCTGGTCAACTTGTTGTGGAAGCCGGGCTCTGTATACTGTGGTTCATTGTTGAGATGAGAGCAGTTGTGCAGACGGGTGCTCTTAACAGAATTGACGCCAATGAGAAGGACTCTCCGATGGCCACTAGATGGCAGGTGAGGCACGGCAGGACTTAAAAATATTCCAGAGCAGACTGGCAATGCAAAGAGTCTGAAGAGGGAGACAGAGCAGCTTTTACTATGACTCAAATGAAGCAGTGAGACCACAAGAGCAATGGCATAAAATAATATAACAAATGGTGTAAAATAACATAAAGCAAATTAGAACACTATATAGATACTTTGGTGAAAACGCATGGCTGGCTTTAAAATCAGGTAATTTGGAGTGCAGTTCCTTAGTTGTGCCAAGTGATTGGTATAGCTGTTTTATAAGAAAAAATTGCAAAGGTAAAAAAAAAGCGTTTCAGGGCTGAGAACGGGGTTAGTCGGAACACTAAAATTCCTGTCTAGAAAATGCCAGAAGCATGTTTTTAAAGCTTCTCCAGAGATGCTTGGTATTTTAAATGAACTGTATTTAATATTCTAAACATTAATGTAGCAGCAAACTTATCTATCTATCTATCTGAGTGATGTCTTCCCGAGTAGAGAATGAAGTCTCTCTCCCTCTGTTGAAACCTCAGCTTCTCCAAGTTTTGTTGTCATAGCCGGGGGCTGGTGTGTGCCCCACCGGCGAGCTCATTGTTCACTTCTCTCATATGGCGGTTACAGCTGATGCCATCCTGACCGATGGCTTTGTCGCAGAAGTGTAGCACCCCCCCTGATTTACCAGCGGGTGGTTTGCGCCAATTTTCGCAACCATTTCAACATCCACTCATGACGTGTCATGTGGAGATTCTTAGGGATTAAAAACAACCTGCTCTCTGCTGAAATCCCATTTACATAATGCAATAATTACTGCTCATATTTGTTGAGGAAACCAAAAGGCTTTCGGCACACTGTCGCCTGCCAAACAAGTTTTGGAGTCACAAGTCCGGCATCTGCATGCTTTTTATTTTCACATCACCGCTTCTGCTTTCTGGTTCTAAATGCAGGAAGAAGAAAAAGTGTTACTGGACACTCGGGGCAGCATGAAAGGACTCTTTCAGGCTCAGTTTGATTTGAATAGATGGCAGAGCAATGTGATATCTGGAGAGGGACTTGGCAAGCCGTGTGTGTGTGTGTGTGTGTGTGTGTGTGTGTGTGTGTTGCAGTGGGAAAGAGTGGCGATGAATTGGGCTCAACAAACACTTGGACAACACTCCCTCTTGCACTCTAAGCATACGTATGCAAAAATAAGGTTTTAAAGCTACGTATGTTAACACTCAAATATAACTAAAATCAATGTACTTCATGAACAGTAAAGCAGCATCTACATCAAAGATATACAGCCAACTAAAGAGGTCACGTGTTGTAACATTACAAGCCGCCCTCTTGAATGCTGTAAGTGTTAGAACAGTCAGTTATCAAATTAATTGGCTTTCATAATTATCCAGTCCCAAATGTCGACACACCCCGTTTCATATGTTCCCCGTCTGGCACTGAAAGTACACAAAGCCGCGACACCCTGATTAGTGTACGGCGCCAAAACGGGCTGTTGCTTGACATGGGATGAGGTCTAATGAGTGATTTGGTGTGCCGTAGTTATTTCTCCGTTACTGCATGATACAAGCAACTGTATGCAGACACAAGAATGCCTTTTACACAATAGGACATTTAAGATGAACAGAAATGTGTCTTGACATAGTTTTACACAACAATAAACTCCATGACAATGTGGTGCAAGTAGGATCCTATAAAAAAAATAAACGATAAATACTGTTGACACTTTGAGGCCTGTGAGGTACTAAACAGAAGAAAGCTCTAATTATAATCGTAACCTCATTCCAGTTTCAGGCTAGAAGAGGTTGTATATAAACGTGGGATAAATTACTAAGTGGAATTTCTAATTGAGTTGACTGCAATTCAAGATAAATCGAAGTCTCTTCCCGTGCACTTAACATTATTTGAGTTCTAATTATTACATTTGTTTATTTGCTCATGCTTTATTTCAAGTGTGAAAAGCTATCTCTTTGATGTCCTTCCAAAGACGGTAACGGTTTTGTCACCTAATTTGCGAATCCGCTTAACCATTTCCTCCAGGAACTAACAGCTGCTTCAACAACAACGGCGGATGTGTCCATCTGTGCCTGCCCTTCCCCAGAGGTCACGCGTGTAAATGCGGCCAGGGTTTCTACGCCGTCGAGGCCGCCTCCTGCGCGCCGCTCCCCCACTGCCCCGCGGGCGAAGAATCTTGCTTTGACGCTACCAAGTGTATCAGCAGCAGCAAGTTCTGCGACGGACAGGTGGACTGTCCAGACAGGTCGGATGAACAGGACTGTGAGTTTGCAGCCAAATCTTTAATTGCCCATCGAAGTAAATGGCACTGTAGCCAGGGCACATGAAATATTATAATAATCCCATTGAAGTTAGTAATGTTGATTTTCGATCACCTCCTCAGTAAGTTACCAACGTTTTGTTCAAATGTATGCTTACTTAACATACTTTTTTTTCCCACGTTTCTTGTTGAACACAAAACAGTGCAAAAATTGAGGTTTACTAGTTAGTTATATCGCGTTGATGCACTTTTCTTTTTTTTTTTCTTTTTTTTTTTTTTTTTATTTGGGCTTTAGAAGTTACATTAATTATATTTACCATAATAACTAACGTTGACTTTCTCTTCAGGTCCAAACACAAACTCTGCGTCTTTCTGGACCAAATCCAGTGATGCCCGCCCTTCCGCCTCTCCTCACCCCAACGACGCACGGAAGAACCCCGTACTCCAAGTTAAAGACTCTCCGTCCTGTGATCTCCAACACTGCAACGGTCATGGCAATTGCGTCACAGAAGGCAAAGTCACTCGCTGCCAGTGTGTGGCTGGTTACAAGGGGGAGTCCTGTCAAGAGGCCCAAACTGGTCGGAGCCACGTGGCTGTGATCCTGGGCATCTTCTGCCTCATTGCTGCGTTGGCGGCCGCTGCTTTTATTCTCTTTAAAAGGTACTGACCGTGGACAGAGGGACTCGCTTGTATGAGTGGTGGGCAGAAATGCATCCTGCTGGATTGTTGTGTGTTCCTCCTGAAGCTGCTAATTTCACAGATTGACACTTTACAGACTACAAATTAAACATTAAAGCTGTACTTTCTTTTTTTTCTTTTTTTTTTTTTTTATTCTTAAGGGACTCTTGCACCTTTTTAAACCCTTCAGATATATTGTTATACAACTGATGATTTATGTAGGAAATCTCATTTCAACAGGAAATGGCCGTCCAGAAGCAGATCCACGGAAAAAGAAACTCTGATGGAAAACATGGACCTGCCATGTGAACCCTACGAGTCAGACTGTGAGGTAAAACCTCAGGCCACTGAGTGTAAATTCATTTGGATGCATTAGCAGAGATTTTTTTTTTTATTTAAGAATATGAAATACTAATGTGGCTTAATTTCATACTAAACAGCTCATTAATTTGACAATTGTCAAATCAGTTTATTCGTCAATATATCCGATTATAAATATGGTGACCAATCGCACATTTACATTTTAATGTTATTCACGGACATGCAACTCTTGATTCAAGTGTGACAGTCTCTATCCTGGAAGTAGTAGTTTGACAAAATATTAGTCACTTAAATTATTGATCTCCTAATCAGACTAAAGTAACTTCAAGGCCAAACAAATTTACAGAATACTATGATTTAGAAATATTACAAATCCATTCATTTCTTTTATTTTGCCCAAAAGGCAGCTGGATTTATCATTAGTTTTGTCTACTTTTCTGATGGGAGTTTGTCTTTCTAAATTTATTTTTCTAAATTGGGTACATTTCATAAACTGAGACGCTTTTGTAAGTTTATTAATCCGATCTTTTCTTCTCCCCAGGAGCTGGACTCCCCAGTAGACGTGAAGAACCCCCCGCTACCGTTGAAGTCACTGCTGCTCAAATAGAAGTTCTGCATTATGCATTCACAAGTATTGTATGCGGATGAATTTCTCTGCTGCTGTCTTTTGGTGCATTAAAAGTGATAAACAAATGAACAAAAAATCTGACTGCTTTGTTTTAATCGTAGTAGTAGTTTATCATTTTGTAGTTTGGCCACACAATATCACACTAATAGAAAGTGCTACGGATGGGGTAAAAAAAAAAAAAACACAAACTTTCAGAAAAGTGACTAAAAAGCCATCACAGATCATTATCCTAGGAGCTGTCCTTTCAGTGACTGTGTGCTGCCAAAATGTTGTGGCTGATTTCAGTGTTGGTCTGTAGACATGATCTGATAACAGTTTTGATCCAATGCTTCCTTGTTAATGTTTTGGTTCCACAGAAAAGTACTTTGCAAATGAAACGTCCCTTTGTTTTCATACTTCCGCTCGTATATCGGTCAAACTTTGTAGGCCGCATGCATGTTTTTGCCGTTTTTGAACTAACCAAAAGTACCAGTACAATTCACTTGGCCTTAATCTGAGTGTTAAATATCTACTTTCCTCTTATACTGCATCTACAATTGTGTTGGTGGCGGGTAGTTTAACGGAAGCCATGAAAGGTCTTCTTGACTGCCTCACACAAGAGCGTAGGGAAAGCAAAGTGACGCATGTATGGTGTTGAATATCTTGACGCAATCTCCACCTGCAGTGAACTCCCCTGATGATTCAGATGAAAGCTCAATAATGTGAAATTAAATGTAATTGGAGGTGTGGGTACTTCTTGCTTGTTGATGCCCAGATAGTCTCTCATACAGTATCTTGTCTTTGTGGTCACTATCTTCCTCGCTCAAAACTGCAACTCCACAACTTTTAACTTATTTTTATTTACATGTGAGTTGTTTGACCAACCAATCAACATTGCCATCTCTTGTACGCCACAATAAATGAAACGTTCAAATCTTGTTAAATAAGAAATACTTCCCCAGGAGGCTTAAGGAATCCACCACAGCAGTTTGCTCATGAAGCACTGAATGTTACAGGCTTGTCAAGTCTTGCCAGCTTGTTTTGTTCTCACTTGCCTCTTCCTCTTTCCATACCCCGCTCGTCTGGCAAACACACCTACTATAATAGTCCTTAGGGTAGGGTGTGTGGGAACATGTGTTTATAAAGTTGTTCAGCATCCACTTCTGATGTGTTTAATATGGTCAAATCCGTGCCATATTTACGCCTTTTTAGTGAAAATCTATATTTCTCGCCGTCAACTTTTATTTGTCTTTGCTATGTGGTGTCCTACAAATAAAGAACATTGAATGTTGTGAGTCGGCAATTAACTGAACCATAAGATTAGTTTGCACTCACCGTGTGAAATTTAAAGTTGCCACATGCATGTCAGGGATATTTGGTGGGAGCCAGTGTGTGTAAATGACTCAAACCCTTTAAAGATAAGGCAGAGGGAGGTGTGTGTGTGTTTTTAGGGGGAAAGAGGCAGGTATTTACAGGTCTCGGCTTTCTTCCTCTTTCCTCCTTCCCTTTGTTTCAGATTCCCTCACTGAAAGAAGAACTTGATCATATTTTTCAAAGCCCAAGGACATATCGCACACACCTGGACAACAAAATACAACTCCCCAGCTCGCGCTTAAAGACTCCACGTCTGCATTCTTTGCTTCTGTGAGTATGTGTTTTCCATTTAATCGTATTTGGAAATGTTGCTTTGCTATTTCACGATAGTGAAAGTCAGCCCCAAAGCTATTGTTGAATACAATATTTGTGTTTGTGGGAAACCTGAATGACGTGATGCTTGAGAAGTAAAAATACCCTCCTTGTTATTTGTAACACTTTGTTTTCGCAGTCAGCTTGTGTGGCTCCGATGGATCTACATTGTGCTCTTGGTTGGGTTTTGTGTTGAGAATCTAAAAAGACCGATACTGTAACCTACTTTTTTATGAATCTAGTATGTTAGTGAATGTATACAGTACCGTTCAAAAGATATATTTTTGTTTAGTGCTTTAGGATTAACCGAAACATACAGTGCCCTTTAACATACATTTATTTTATCATTAGGATAAGGTTGATGTTTATTTAATAGGCGCTATGACCTGATAGCAAACAGCTCTGGCTCAGGCTGAGTCAGTCTTCCTTTTGGATTCAGTCTCTGTACGCCGTTAATGATAAAACCTGTTTCTCACGTGGAAAGAATAAATGCAAAACAATTAAAATGTTGTCATAAGGCAACATGTAAAATCCTTCAAATTCCCTACACTACCTGCAATTAGGCTCTTAGATGCATTTTACTTTTAAATCGTCACATTCAAATGATCAACTTCTGCCTTAAGGTGAGATGCCACACAACAAGCAGGATGCTGTGTGTGAACAGTGGGATCTTTTAAGAAGCTGTCCTATTTACACACTATCTTTATTAGTCTATAGTAATAACTTTTGTTATTGTTTTACATGCATACAAATATAACTTTATAAACAAAACTTTATGGTATTAAATATGTATATATTTGGGGATTATTTAGATAAAGTCTGGACTTTACGCATGATGTGAATGGGATCCATTATAATTTAAAATCACTTGATACCTTCATGCTCACTGATTTAGAACATCCTCTCAACAGGGGATCGGACTGTCCCTGTCATATGTTTACCGCACTCTTTATTGCATACAAAGCATACATTTCTGTCTGGGACCTGAAGGCAGCACAGTCTTAAAATGTTCATTTGAGCACAACATGAACTCTGAAGCCACCAAACTGTATGAAATGTGCCAAATGAAAGTTTGCAAGGGGAGAAAGATAGTGTTGCAGGAAGAATCGCTGGCTGGTGGTAAAATATATGATTACCTTTTCTTCTATCAAATGTCTTTCCCACAGACAAGAATAGTCCTTTACAAAGAAGAGTGAAACTGAATCTTGACGTGCAGAAATAATCACATGAATTATGACAAATCCTGCTTCGTGAAGTTAGTAAATCGGAGTACTGGTGTTTAACATAACTTCAGTCAGTGACCACTAAGCCAGAGTTAAATGGATTTAGAGGGGGACAGTTAAACTTGCAGACATGTTTGAGTTAACCTGATCTCAGGACATATACATTCGATCTTTGTGTCTTCCCTTTGTTGTGTCACCCCATTGTGTTTTAGAGTGTGGCCTCCCCCCATTCATCTCTCTCTTCTCCAATTCTCCTTCCACTTATCCCTCCCTCAACAGTTCAGTGTTGCCTCCCTTCCCTCCACGTCCTCCTCAAAGATGTCCACCCCGTTCCCTCCTCCCCAACAGAGCGGCATCGACTACAGCCTGCCGACCTGTGGAGAGACTAAGTGCAGCGACCATGGTACCTGCGTGTCTCCTCTGGGTGGCGGCGCCAATTTGGTGTGCAACTGTGATCTCGGCTACCGGGGCGAATCCTGCGAAGACACGGTCAACGGGGCCTTGAGTTTACCGCTGACCCTGAGTGTGCTGGCGTTCATCATCGGGTTGCTGATCGTGGCTTTCATCGCTGCCAAGATCAGGCAGAAGCAAAAGCAGAGGAACAGGTACTGAAATATCCGCTGTATTCTGTTGAAAGCTTGTCCATTAAATGTTCTTGAGAGAATAGTTTTAACATTTTGGGGGAAGCGCTTATTTGCTTCTTTTTTTTTTTTTTGATGAGAAGAATGACGACAATCTCGTCTGTGCTTAAAAATTGCAGATGGAGTCAGGGTGTGGTTAGTCTAGCTAGGCCTCAACCTCTAGAGCTATCTAACAAGTTATGTCCTGTTCATTCAAAGTTTAACTGAAGCTAAAATAAATTTTGGTAAGAAATACGTATATCCGACAACATTGGACAGAACTAAGTTTCATTTAACCCCAATCTAATAATAATAATAAAACACACAATATAAATAACACTTAAACAGTTCTAAAAAGGTGAGTTTTGATTTGAATGTGAATAAATTGATGCTGTGCCAGATGTGTTTGGGTTGTGGATTCCAGAGGGAGGGGGCAGCTATGGAGAAAACTCTGTCGCTCCAGGTCCGGTGCTTGGACCACAGTGTTGGAGACAGGACATTGGCATCAGAGGAACGGAGGCTGAGAGAAGGAGTGTGGCAGTGAGGTAGAAAGGGGACCTGGTTCTCGAGGGCTTTGTGAGTTAGGGGAAGCACTTTGAATTTGATTTGTTGTTGAGGGAGACAGAGTGGCGTTATAGATGGTGAGGCAGACGTTGTGAGTGGTTTTGCTGAGGGATTTCGGGCCGTTGACGATCATCGCTGATTTATCGCAATACATTTTGAGTAAGTTGGCTTGCAGCCATGATTTACTTTCAGTGAGATAGTTGGTCAGGGTGGAGTGTGTAGCAGTGGTGATGGATTTAGTGTAAATGGTAGAGCTGGACGTCATCGGCGTAGCAGTGGAAAATATCGGCAAAAATCCAATTTAGTCTTGGCACTAAGCCAAGCTAAGTCGATTCTGACTCCAGCACCATATTTCTTAAATTGATACTGATCCTCTCATTTCGCTCTTGAAAAGAAGAGAAAAATGTGTACTGTACCAAAATGTTGAGCAATTCCTAAACCTCATTTTCTCCTTCAAACAGGAACTTGGTTTGTTTGTGATATAGAGAAGAAGAATGGGATACTAAGCATGAGCACTGAGTCACTTTGGCTGAATAGAGTAAAAGAGCAACAGAAACTTCACCAACATAGAATCCAAAGAATCTAGCCAGCCCAGTGTTTGGTTTGATTGGCAGGTTTTGCCCGATGTATAGATGCAACGAAAAGCAGGATTTTGTTTCCATTAAACTTTAGGGGATTCATCGTGTAACTGAAAATGATAGACCAGCAAAAAAGGTCGCTTTTCAAAACTGCCTGAAGTAAATTTGTGGAACGTCTTTTGAAGCGTGTCTCTTTTTGTTTATTGCATTCTGTAAGTTGCTATTTGCTGAACAGTGATGCTATACATTCATTCACATGTTGGCGCGACACTAAATACATTAACATGAGAGGATGAAATGTTCACAAAATAATTAACTGTGTTTTTGTCTGTCAACAGGAAACATCTGGCATCAACACAGGGCTATAACGTTGTTGTGTAATGTTGATAAATCGCCATCATACCTGAGGTAGACATACAGCTGGAAATATTAATATCCAAAATGATTCACAATGTGCGTGTTACAATCTGGGAATTAAATTTGATTGTAGATAACTGACTGAAGCATAGAACGTAAAAGTATCATAATGTGATACCTGAGGTAGACATACAGCTGGAAATAATAATCTCTAAAATACTTTACAATTTGTGTGTTACACTGGGAATTCAATTTGAGTGTAGGTATCTGACTGAAGTATAAACGTAAAAGTATAATCATTTGATTTCAATATTTTCATTATTTAATAATTTGAAGGAAAAATTATTTCACCAAAATCCATTGCAACATGTGAAAACAAACTAACTTGTGGAACTTCCATATAAATAATATAATAAAGGTGCCCTGTAGAGTTTTCTAAACGAACAAAACCCACAAAATGTATGTTTACATAAAGTGTTACTCAATAAAACTTTTTGTTTTACTTTCGAAGCTTCTATTGAGGTTTCCGAATAAGGCGTTGAATGTCTGTCCTCATGTTAATGTCACCATCCAAACATTTTTATAAAATTAAGTTTTTTGATTGTTATTGTGAAGATATAAATGTAATTTAGGATGCTGTTAAATTGCTGCCAGACCTCCCTGTTAATAACCTACAGGTGCATGCCTCCCTTTGAGTGTGGCAAGCAGGAAAGTAAACAGTATTTTTAATGCAGTGAAAATGTTGTTTTTGAAAGGCTAAACACCGACCACTATGTATTGAGGCAGAATTTTTCATTAGATAAAAACATTTTGGAAATAATTATATCTATCTTTATTGAATAACTCATTGTGTATAACATTGAGGTCTAACAATGTTGAATGTTCCATCATAAAACAGTTGCAAAGCAATTTTGTTAGATATTTTGATTCCAACATTGTTTACATGTATGTTGCTAGCAGTCTTCCTCCTCACCTTGTTTGCACATTGCTGCGTTTACTGGCGTGTTGCTGCCACCAACCGTCTGTCAAATGGCAGGAAGTGAATTGCTCCACCGCATGTATTAAAAAAAAAACTTGCCAATACTTGCTCCATAGTGCTATTGGTCAAAAACTCCACAGGGTACCTTTAACTCATTGATCGCTGACACCTTAAGTCTGTGTCTAAATGTGGATGTGTGTCATCATAATTGAAAGAGGAAAAAAATGTAATAATGATTCTCTTGTTCTGATCCAGTTCAACCACATAGTGGCACAACTAAACTTCCACCAGCATCCTTCTGCAGCACGCTTATTGCAAAGTTTGTTGAATTTTGTAAAAAATACCATTCTTGATTACTGACTAGTTGCTTTTCCTCTTCAACTGATGCTGCAGCATCCAACTCAAAAACTGAACGAAGCTTTAACAGGGTTAACAGCGACACAACTTCACTGCAGTAATTATGTTTTTTCATGTGCAATCTGAAGACGGAAAAATATAATGTTAAACTTTTTTGTTTAAATGTTTGTTCACTTTTATTTTGTTAGTGTTAATTATTCTGAATAATGATTGTGGCTATCTAGTGTTAACAAACAACAATTAAGCATTTGTCACTCTGCAAGAAATGAAGAGACCTTTATGGACTAAATGATCATGTTGTAAGTTTGAATGCACAATGAGAAATGTCAGGATCTGTCTACTCCTAATCAAAATCTACTTCCTTGATGAACTCAGAAGTTCGTTTCCGTGGATACGCTGATTGTGTCTAACACTGGCTACTTTAAGTAAAGTAATGCAAATGTTCACTTATCGGTTGCTCTCTTTTAGAGGAGTAGCGTCCTTTAAATACAGAGAAAGCACAGGTGGCTGCAAAAGAGACAGTGAGCGATTCTTGTTGTCATGTTTTTGTACTTCTCGTTCATGCAGGTGTTACAGACCAAAAGTAAGTTTTTTTTTTTTTGTGCTGTATTATCTGATTTTATTGTACACTTCTGACTGAATTACTATGTTTTATATACCTTTTTGTAACTCTATTGTCAGCAAGACACATAGCTTATTTGTGATCTTGTTTTTCACTCTGTTTCTGTTTTTCCGGAGTACACAATAATTGATTAGACAAGCGGCATGCAACGACTGAGCATTGACTTTTTGATGATGACTGTGGGAGATATTTTTAAAAACTGCCTGTAGATTTAATCTAATTATCTGAAAGCATGATGAGGATTATGAGGATGAGTTGGGCATATGTAGCGTGTTCATATTTGTATATAAATGGATTGTAAGTGACCAGTTTGTTTGTGATTCTTCTCTGTGGGATGTGATGGGTCAGGTTGACAAAAGAACAAAAAATACACACTTTTGACAACCTTGTTTTTTATACGCCTCATTTTATTCGAAAGAATGACAAAAGTAATACATTTTTGCTCACCAAGCCCTCAGTAAACTACCAAAACTATGATTTTACTGTTGTTTTTCAACGCTTCCACACCACATTCCATCTTGAGTCTTATCTGTCACATAAACGTTACAGGTGACCGTGCCCGGTCCTGACAGAGAAAAGTGTGCTTACCAAGAGAAAGAAAAAAGTATTTTTGCTGAAGAAAGTATGTCAATAACCCGAAACTAAAATGTGTGTGCACACCTTCCCAGATCCTGTTATGCTTCATTTTAAAATTCCTATCTTGTCATAAAAGTTTGGCACTGTATTAAAAGCCAGATATATTTAATTGTCTTCTGGCTTGGTTTGTTAATTAGCTTGTCGTGTTTATTTCTAGTAGTTTAAATGTAGTAAACAGATGTTTATTGTACAGATGTGTAAGCGTACAGCTGATCATATCTTAATGTTTGCTTCATTTTAAAATTCCTATCTTGGCAGTGTATTAAAAGCCAGATATATTTAATTGTTTAATTAGCTTGTAGTGTTTATATTTAGTGGTTTGAATGTAGTAAATGACTACTGCTGGTAACCTACTTACTTACTTAGGCATTTGTATTCCTTGCATAACATTTGGGTCACTGATGAAAGGTTTCCACCCATGTCTGTCTTGGGCCATTACGACTACTGCTGGTAGGTGCTGAATATTTACGAGCAACTATTTCCTTTTAATTAGTTGAGATGTTGTCATGTTAGCTCTCTGCAGACGTAGCTTTGTAAATGTGGAACAAGCTGATCTGTGGATAAACTGATTTGTGTGTCCACGCCCCTACAAAGGTCACAGGGTGTCTATTCTTATGGACTACTTCATTGACTTGTATACTTTTAATTATAAAGCCACTCACCATCAGAATCAGTCAGTTAGTGCACTGTTTAACACAAGCAACTGTATACAATTTCAGAATAAAATACCTATACTGCACATACACTTTTTTGTTCTGTAGTACACAATAAATTATTAGACAAGCGGCGTGCAACGACTAAGTATTGACTTTTTGATGACTGTGGGAGATATTTTTAAAAATTGCCTGTAGATTTAATTTAATCATGTGAAAGCATGATGAGGATGAGTTGGGCATATGTAGCGTGTTCATATTTGTATATAAATGGATAAAAAGTGACCTATTTGTTTGTGATTCTTCTCTGTGCGATGTGATGGGTCAGGTTGACAAAAGAACAAAAAATACAAACTTTTGACAACTTTGTTTTTTTTTATGCCTTATTTTATTCAAAAGCATGACAAAAGTAATACATTTTTGCTCACCAAGCCCTCACTAAACTACCAAAACTATGACTTTACTATTGTATTTCAACGCTACCACACCACATTCCATCTTGAGTCTTATCTGTCACGTAAAGGTTACAGGTGACCGTGCCCGGTCTTGGCTAAGAGGCCAGCCGTGAATATGTGTAGAAAACATATTCATGAACAGAAGGCCTTCCAAAATGTGGCTTTTCGACTCCCACCTTCCCCAAACTAAATGTTCAGTTTCTGGTTCAAATGATGAGCTACAGAATGTGGGCAAAACAACTACATCTAACCTTAATCATAATGATACTTTATTTTTATAGCATGCATGCATGCATAAACACAATTGCTTCACATCAAAGAATCCAGATAGAATAATTTATCTTAAAGTAATTGTGCAAATAAGATACTAATCTCCAAATATCCTGCTACAGTTGTACTTATAAGGCACAACAACAGATGTTTATTGTACAAATGTGTAAGCGTACACCTGATCATATCTTAATGTTTGATTACTTAATTTTCTATGTATTAATACCCCGAAAGTTTAGATATTTTATTGAAAAAACAGAGTGGAATTCTGGTCAAACAGCGCCACCAAAATTGTACTTGTGGCCAGAAATATGACACTTGGAACAATAAGAACTACCATAGAAAATGAATAGTAAAAGTTAAGGAAGTTAAGTCTTACTATTTTCGGCTAAAAGTGTGCTTACCAAGAGAAAGAAAAAAAGTAACTTACTTTTCCTGGAGAAAGTAGGTCAATAACCCGAAACTAAAATGTGTGTGCACACCTTCCCAGATCCTCTTACGCTTCATTTTAAAATTCCTATCTTGGCAGTGTATTTAAAGCCAGATATATTTAATTGTTTAATTAGCTTGTAGTGTTTAGTTTTAGTGGTTTGAATGTAGTAAATGACTACAGGTAGGTTACTGCTGGTAACCTACTTACTTACTTAGGCATTTGTATTCATTGCATAACATTTGGGTCACTGATGAAAGGTTTCCACCCATGTCTGTCTTGGGCCATTACGACTACTGCTGGTAGGTGCTGAATATTTACGAGCAACTATTTCCTTTTAATTAGTTGAGATGTTGTCATGTTAGCTCTCTGCAGACGTAGCTTTGTAAATGTGGAACAAGCTGATCTGTGGATAAACTGATTTGTGTGTCCACGTCCCTACAAAGGTCACAGGGTGTCTATTCTTATGGACTACTTCATTGACTTGTATACTTTTAATTATAAAGCCACTCACCATCAGAATCAGTCAGTTAGTGCACTGTTTAACACAAGCAACTGTATACAATTTCAGAATAAAATACCTATACTGCACATACACTTTTTTTGTTCTGTATGTTTGTCACACCAAAATTATTTTTATACATAACCACTGTATAAATGCCACTGATATGTATAAATAGTATTGTGTCCGCTTTTGGTCAATACTGCGAGACATTTTTAGCATGTTATTCTTAGAAAAGTAAAGATGCATCTTTTCTTATAAACATGAATTGTTTGCAGATGTTGCAGGACTTTACATGAATGACAAGGTAAGAACAGATGTAGCTCCTTATTTCAATACTTTGTATCTGTTTACTATCAGATTGTTTCAGCTGAGTCATTGAACATGTCCAGTTTTAATCCTCAATAAGACATTCAATAGCTACCGTTTGCACCTATGCTAACCACTAGCTTAAGTAAAGGCTATTTCATAGTCTAATATTATATATTAGTATGTAGTTATTTTTTTATATTATCCAAATATTTAATATATTACAAAGAAATGTGTGCGTCACTTTTAAATAATTACTAAGTTGTTGACATCTGCTGCTACAGGTTGTCAATGTGTATTGACACTGACAACAAACAGCTGTGAGCCTGTGTGTCTTGGGGATACACCAAAACATGCACCGCTGCCTGGTTAGCATCTTTCTGGGATCCTGTTACACGACAGTATCAGAATCAATGTTTACTAAACTCCACCGGAACACAGACTTGGAATGACTGACTGGCTATGAATGTGCATCTGTTACAAGAAGGAACAGAAAGTATCTGCCAAAAGGTTGATACTAACTGTTAGTACCACCCATAAAGTGTGCTCATTAGTAACTAACTCCTGCTGTCCTGCTAATGAGCACGTGTCACATGTTTGTTTTACAATGGAAGGAGCAAAATAAACTGCTGTACTTTATAAGTTCATGGGATGGACGTCTGCTTGAATATCAAAGGGAAACTTACATACAACATACATAATGGTAGGTTTAATTGCCATGGGGAGCACTAAAAAGAGTTGGATCACGTCTTCTGTGTGGAGGAGCTTTCTAAAAATAATCCTGGTGATGTCATTGTGGGTATTTTGGCTTTAACTTCAAGACTGCTTTACAAAAATAATGTCTGTGATGAAAAGTTGCTATTGGTTGCATTATGGGAAATGCAGGAGCCAGCTTCTTTTATTTCTTTTTTAGCTTGACCCATGCTAAAAACTTAAATTCAAATCTGATGTACTGTTTTGAGCCATTTTTTATTCCATCTCTTGAGAGTCTCCCGACTTTATGGAAGTGCAATAAAACTTTTTTTAAAGAGTAGTTTTTTGTGAGTGGACAGAAGAATGTCTCTTAGCAGCGAAGGAGGGTGAGGCTATAAATAATAACTGACGTCTTTTGTCATCATTTATCCCCACCCCACTTATATTGGACTGTCATTTCGTGAGTCACTGCATTCTATGCAGCAATTTAATGGACAGTAGCTTGAAACCCAACCCATCTTGAATCCTTTTTCTCTAATGCAGAAGCCGGTGAATACAATTATTTTTAATTCAACACAAGTAACCGTATTTCTCGTTCTAATTCTTGTTTTTACATCTGCATGAGCAGTTGCACTCATTATGACGGTCAGTGTCGGTGTAAACTGCCTCTCTTTACTTTACCTTACTCCATGTTTACTTTACTCTAACTGTGGCATTCAACCGGTCCGGAGGGGAGAACTGCAGCATGATTTTCTTGGGGTCCGAATTGACAACAAAAGACTCTCGGGGAGCGATAGAGGGACAACTGTTCACTACAGTGTTGCCTTGTTTGAGATGTTAGACCAGTTTAAACAGAAGAGGTAATGTTGTTCGACAAGATGACGAAAGAAAATAACCTCTCAGACCGGTCGGGCAACATTGTCTGTGTGCGTATGAGGGGAGGACTGAGCAGGGAGACAAAGAAAAACAAGTGTACAATGTAGCTCATCTATATTTGTATGCATAGTGTCCATAATAACTTCTGGTCACAGATGATAGAATACAATACTTCTCTAAAATGTGAACATTTTGGATTCTTACTCTACGGGCACTTTTATAACCTTTCTGCTGACAAGACATGTAACTTTATCGCATTGCCATCATGACCAGAGCTACAGGTCAAATATCTTAAAAATCTACTCATGCACCTCTGCAGTATAATCTTATTTTTTATATTGAGTTGAAGAATTGGACTGAGTCATTTGTAATTAGGAAACGGTGCACATTTATTAAACAACACTGACAGAATGTTGATCACCTCAGGGTTCCTTCTTTTTCAACTAGTGGCCTCCAAGGTTTGCCATAATTGTAAAGTGCATAAGAATACAGAGTTTACATAGAAACTGAGAAAGAAAATAGCCCAAAAAAGTAGCCAATGTACACAGAAGAAAATGCAAAAGCTTCCTTCGATGAGGACTATTTACAAATGGAATTCAGCATTGTTTCCAGAATGTAAAAGACAATGAAGGTTTTTTTTAATATAATATGCATCCCATCTTTACCACTGCTCCACTGCCTATCATGTACCACAATGATGCTAGAATTAGGCTTCCTTTTAGCCCATAATGAATCTCATCTGGAGCCGCATTGAACTGCGGCCCTGGCTCTGTCACCCCCATCATTTAGCACGTATGCCTTCAAGTAGCCTATTCTGTCCTAACGAGGACACACTGTAACACTCCCAAGAGACGGTTAAAGAGATTCTGCTTCACTTCATGTGAGTTGACAGTGATTTTATCATATTTACAGTGTATGATATCTTGGTACCACTTAAATAGCCTATTCCTACAGTATTTCATATGATCACAAACCTTATGTTGTCAGCATGTTCTATGTTATTACTACAATACTCCAGAATATTATAGACAGTTTTACTAAAGTGGGTTAGATGTGTAATGTTATACAGTCATTGAATAACTACCATTGCTTCTTTCCCACTCTGTCCCTTTTGCAAATTCTTCGTGTCTTTAGGTGTAGTTTTTCCTCGTGCTTTTTTTTTTTGTGTGCGTCTACATGGAGACCCAGAAGTGTGACACACGTGCTCCTCATAGGTCTGCATCATAGGGTCTGCCGCTGTAGGAGGTGTTGACTGTCCCGACTGCTGGGCTCTTGGCCCGGGGGAAGGACACATCCTCATCCATGGAGTCCTTCGAGTACGGGATGCTGCTGCTGGCGGCGCTCCTGGCCCGGTTCAGGCTCGGCACTTCGACCCGTCTCGGCGGCCGCTTCTGATTGCCGAACCGCGTGCCCGTGACCTCCTCGATGCGCGTCTCCCCTCGGTTCCTTCCTCCGCAGCAACGGCAGATGCCGATGAACATGACGAAGCCGCCCAGGATTTCGAATATCCCGCCGATGTAGCCCAGGATGATGCAGTAGCCGACACGCACGTCAATGGTAGAATATACTGTTGAGATTTCTTCAAGGATGTGAGTGTACCAGGCGATGGGTATGATGACCATGACTCCTGAGAGGAAGATCAGCAGTCCGCCCAGACCGGCCACTAACCAGTTCGGCCTGTCTCTCCAGCAGCGGACCCCGGGGATGGCCACGGCCAGCCCGATCAGAGTCACGATGAGGGAGGCCACCATCAAACCCTGGGCGACCTCGATGACCTGGTTACCGAAATACGTGGTGTCCTGCAGGGTGCAGTCGATTCTCGTGTTGGTCGTGGTGGCCCTGCAGATCTCCCAGATGCCTTGCTGGATGAACTCATTGGCCGGGGTTTCGGGAAGGTTGTTGAGGGTCCTCCAGTTCGGGGCTACGGTGGCTGTCAGGTTCAGGATCCAGCCGCAGGGGGCCAAAACCATCCCGAAGATGAGGATTCCCGGGGTGCGCATAGACAGCCGGATCCACTCCTGCGTTGATCGGTTCGGCATGGTTGCGGTCGCTTTTGATTCTGTTGCAGATGTGCGTGTCCTTAATCCCAAACTCCGTGTGGCAATATAGACAGCAGCGACTGAGTTTTGACAGCTCTTTAAAAAAAAACAAGTCCGACTGAAACCTGGCAGTAGGCGGGGCGTTTAGCCTTGCCCAGTGTGCCTCAGTCCCCAAACAGGACAGGTGTGGCGCGCCGTGCGCAGCGGGGCCGAGAGCTGTGTCATCTTCACCTGCAGCGGAGACAACGGGAGTTTCGGCGAAGATTGTATCTTGCAAATGTGCGTTAAGTGATAAAGAAAGAACAAGAAAAAGGTGTAGATTTTTTTTGTGTCGTGCCTGTATCATCAGCATGTTCTCAAGTTTCAGAATTATACAATATATATATATATATATATATATATAGTTTCTATATTTATACTCCTTTGTTAACTCACCCAAATTGTATCAGGTCCATAAACTTGTTTTATGTCTGTAAGATTGTAGTCCTCAAACCCTGATTAAATAACTTACTCAAAAAGAATACAGTATTATATAGAATAAGTTTGTCTGCGTAAAGACTATGTAGGCCACCATATAAACAATCACACTATGATTAATAGGAGCTTTGCCACACATTTATATTGATGAACAACTACATATTTGGACTTTTCAGCTTTTTGTCCACTTAAAGATAAACGTAGGTTTTGTCTAAATTTTGTTCAACAAGAGTCATAACAGCCTATTTAACACAATGGTGATGGCTGGGATGCAGTTATTAAAATAAAACAAGCATGAGACTTTCAATGTTGAAACAAAGACACACAAGCTGCTGTTTTTTGCAAATTGAACTTATTTATTGTTTTGGAGGTCTTCAGAACAAAATTCATCAACTTTCCCATGGAGGTAATCGGCTTTGGAAGAACATGTCAGACTCCATGATAAAATGGAATGTAGTTCTGCAGGAAACATCTGACAACAGCTCAAATACCACTCCGCCTCGTTGCGTTTGTCTTCTCGTCCTCTCTCCTTCTATATTTCTATCTGCACATCTGTCCGTTTCTATTTACCTCTTTGTTTCTATCGTTTTTTCTCTCTTTCTGGTGACCCCTGCTCTTTTGGAGGTCTCCTCCCAAGTCATTCTGTTATTACCATGAAAGTGGATTATTCACAAATACTTTTATTAAAGTCTCTTCAGAGGGTAGAGTTTCTAGGTCCATGTAAATGATGCTCAGAAGCCCAAACCTGAACAACGTCAGTGTGCAAAGACCCCTAAAGCTTACTGTGAGAGTGCAACTCTCACACAGCCATCCCTGTTGCACCCGACATGAAAGTGATTGAGTTGCTAATGAAGGGAACAGCTGATGATACGCCCGGAGACTACATTGTTTAAATGGACCTCTTCTTGAAGTGGTGCATTGGTCCATATCCCGTTGGATTTCTGCTGCTTAAGTTTTGTGATTACCTGCTGTGCCTGGAGTCACCAAAACAGGCACTCTTATAACTTTTATTTCAAAAGACTGACAATATGAAGAACTTCTTATTTCAGTTGGAAGTTGAGTACACTGGCAACTGACCGCTGACCACTGACCTTAGTACCAGCTGAGTTTTTTTCTTTATCTCTAAATGTGTTACATGTACACGAGCATACACTGAGTGCACAAATTCAAACTCTCAAGTCGCGTGCTCTTGAGGGCGTTGAGGTTTTCTTTGTTTTGGTTCTGAGAATAGTTTTTCCGGTCAGGTTGGCGCTTTGACACACAAAGAGCAGCTGAAGGAAGTATGAGCGGTATGTGAACCAACCGACCAGACAGAACCTTGCATTCTCATCCCCTTACATAACAGTCCTGCTTTATGACTTCTGCAAGTGGAATCACAGTTGTAGCAGATCTCACCACATGTGACCTGTTACATGCAGCAGACCACATACAAAAAAAAACTACAGAGGATCTATTGTGAAACATTGTATATTTCCATATCTTACTGTTTGGTGCAGATACTATCGCCCCCAATAGTAGTAGTATGGCCTACATGTATTTTAAGGTGCAGAACATGACAGGTGATGTCAGGTGATGACTTCCGGTGACTAACCAGTTAGACCTTTTTGACTTCAAACTGAGATTATGGCTTTTCACACACACCCTCCATTTGAAGCAAAGCTTGAAAAGCTTTCTTTTTAACAGTTTTTCAGGTTTTGCCAAGAAACTTGGAAGAACACATTTCTCTTCTTATTATACCTTCTTTTGAGATAGCATTTTCTTCTAAATAAATTGTTTTAATTTCATTTTAGACCGTTTTGGAAAATTACTTTTTTGTAACATGTTTTGTCTAGTTGTTGTTTTTAACTCTGTGTGTGTATAAAAAAGAAAAACTGGAGTTATAAATTACAAATCATGGCTTAAATTACAGCTTTTTTCATGTTTGTATTTCTGAATGTCACCATGATGTGGCATGTTTAGTTTTATTGTGCAACGTACAGCTACACTTTCATTCTTAGAGCGTTTGTATTGCAGATTATGTCACATTGAATACTGCATTCACGAGGTGCTTTTATTTGTTGGATATTTTGGTCCTGAGCATTCGTTATTGTTCTATGAATTGAAATTGTTGTCGATAAAGTGTTAATAAACTTGTATCCAAGAGGAGAAAGGACTGATAGACAACAATAGAGTAAATTAGTTTATTGTGAATCAAAAAGATAATTGATGATGATGATTTAGGATGCCAAACTTGCCCTTGACTCAAACATGAGGTTCTTGATTACATACATGACCCATATCAGTCTATATCTGGTGTTCAATTCATAATTTCTCATGAGGAAAAAAATATGTTAATTCAAGAAATTATTTTAAGAGCGTGGTGTAGCCCAAACCTTGCAGGGCTGTAAAAATGTATTGCAGCTTGTCTGCTGTCATCTGGTGGCCAATTAATGAAACTATTAGAATATTCTGTTGGTAAACTGTCCTTGATGGAAAACAGGTGTCTATTTCTGATGTGTGGCTTAGTGTCTCAGTCATTAGTCACAGTGGTTTTATAGCAAGAAGGTTCTTGGCTCAAATCACATCCATCGTGTTTCTGGAGTTGTCATCATGTTTGGGTAGGTTATACACAGATTGTATGGTGACATATACAGTAGTCTGTGATATACCCCTTAAATTGCTCAATGCAAATCTGTAGAGCTGAGGTGGACAATAAAGACCAACGTGGAAACTAACGTGGCAGAGTGTTGTAGGCGGAGTCACCTGTCAATCAATAAATCAAACACAATTGTTTAAGCTTATTTGGTTAATTCATAAAATAAAAGAATACATATTTTTTTTTTGCTGAAAACTATCAAAAACAGCGAAATTAGATCTTTGTAAAATGTTATTTCTGTAAAAAGATAAAGAAAGGTATGGTATGTATTTTAATAGGTAGCATAATGTACTCGTTGCACACATTGTATGTACATAGTTTGTCATACCTGTTGCGTAATGTTGTATAAATAAAAACGTTTATTAAAACGTACATAATCACACATACAGTTCTATGTTTAATTTTATACACACTGTAATTACGTAATTTGACGGTATACTCGTATATCACGTGGTTTAGGTGTTGTATTTGCGGTGGAACAGCTCCTGTATTTACCAACAGTCTCCACTAGATGGTGATATTGTGTCCAGCCAGGCCATCAATCATTCAACTCATCCACTGCTAAAATAACGCCTCACATATTAATATAAATGTGATATTGACTCAACAAAGTAAAACACCTCAATTTATTGTATCTGCCAATTATGTGTCCTAAGCATTATTCATTTTGTTACGTATCACACTTGAGACAATGTAAACTGAGTGCCAGCATGTGTAAGCTGCGTAAACACAACTCAAATGAAACACACATAGAACAGATTTAAGATGCATACACTGAACAAATAAATAGATAAGGGGAAACATAATTAATTTGTGTAAAAGTTAGTCAGTTAACATGCGAATCCCTAACTTTTATATTGTTGCTGCTTCTATTGTTTGTTTTTATCATGTAAAATGCCTTGAGTACCCTTTAAAGCGCTATAGAAATAAAATGTATTATTATTATTATTATTTGCATCCCAAATAGTTTTAATTTAATCAAAAAAGCATTTTATAATACAAACATTTCACAGAGAAAAATAAAACAGATCAATACATAAAACGGCCAATAAACCACATTTTAAGACGATATTTAGTCTGTAGTGCCGCACAAATATTATGTCGCTAATGAAGTTGTTCTGATATTTGACTAAAGCTTGATGAGCCCACTGATGTAATCCCAGTAAACCCTGAGCGGAAGTCGGACTCTACTGGGCAGGAAATTGTCGGCAGTGTTTTTGTTGCCAGTGGGGACTGTTGTGTTGTGAAAATGGCGACGCCTCGTCGCTCCTCTCAGCAGCAGCAGCAGCAGCAGCAGCCACACTCCCTGCTGTCCTCCCCGCCCCGCAGCGCCTCTCACTCCGCCACCCCGCTTGGCTCTCCGCCGGCACCCACCGACGATGCCGCCACGCTCACCCGAGGAGGCGCGATGGAAACCAGGGCTGACGGCGAGGGAACCCCTGCCTCTCCCACCACCTCCTCCTCCACCTCCTCCTCCTCCTCCTCCACCTCCCCGGCTCTGGCCCTCACCGCCCGCAGCAGCAGCAGCAGCAGCAGCAACACTAGCAGCAGCGTTAGCTCCCCGACCACCACCGAAGGTAGCGGGACGAGCCCCGGCTCTACGCCCGACTCGGGCAGCGGGGACGCGGGCAGCAGCAGCGGCAGCAGCGGGAGCAGCGGCGGTGCAAGCGGGGCGTTCAGGGAGCTCTTTGAAGCCTGTCGGACCGGAGACGTCTCGAGGGTGAAGAAGCTCGTGGACGCGCTGAACGTGAACGCTAAAGACATGGCAGGACGGAAATCCACGCCGCTGCATTTCGCCGCAGGTAAACATAACGGAGAGTCGGTGGTTTCAGTCCGTGCAGCGTTCAGGGCTTGGGAGTGAAGCCGGGAAGTGGCTCATAAACACGGGCAGGCATCAGCCCCGAGCCGTGCAACAGTTCTCAGGAGAATGCCAATCAACAGTGACAGCTTTTCAAAAGATATGAAATGCACCAACAAGGACAAAGTTCACGTAACAGTTACCATGTTGCACCCACTGGTTATTTCAAGCAATTAATCCATTCTAGTGCTTACTTTTCTTATCTGGAACAAACGCCCCATCTCTCTTTCTCAGTTGTTAAAGTTTTAATGTCTTGTTTGAAATTGGGTACCAGTATTAACAATGTGTTTAATGGTAACAACAGAACAACAGAACAACAGAGGAGGGCTTTGATTATATTATTGTACTGTAATACGTGTAGAACCGGTACTTATGCTTCTTCTAGTTAAATGATTCCCACCAATGTAGAGGAAGCATCTTTTCTAGTGTTGTGACAATAAGGCCTCGGTCACACACCACAATCCCAAATAATAAAGGTCAAAAGGACCAGCGTGGGCGGAACAATTCCATGGTTTCAGTGGTAACTCTGTAATTTTGCTCCTTTTCTTAGAATATTCACGAATGCACTAATTTCCATTTGTTGATAATGTGGAAATTACCTTAAGATTTGTGCAACATTTGAATAGAAACATACTTTAAAATGACTCTAAATCAGGGAAGGGCTGAGATCTCGGTTTATGAGTCAAACGTTGCAGGGATGTGACGGGTTAAAGGACGGATGCAAGGCCAACAGAAAGATGGTACAGCACCGACAAATCCCCATATACACAACAATATCACCAGCTTAAAAAAAGTTGTCTTGTATTAACAAAATACTAAAGTCTAACATAGCCTACCCGAATATGTCCAAAATCGGACCCATACCTGTTCATCAGTGACGTCTTCATGGTGCATGTTGACAGTTTACAGATAATATTTCCTTTTCCCATTTTATTCTTCTGTTATTGTTTATGGTCCACGGCCATTGAAAAAAGGGGCTCATCTTCAGCTCCAGACTTGACTGCTTTTAATTCTTTCATCGGTGCAGATGAAAGAAGATGAAGGGAGAAAGACTTGCACAGCTGTTTTACATCTCAGGCCTCCATCATCCCCAGCAGCTTGAACAATGAACCTCACAAAACAAATAAATTAAATGTATAAATAGAAGGGGAAAAAAAACAAGATGATTTAGAGGAAAGTATTGATTATTAACATGAAACAGACACAGCAGCCTGTTTTTAAAAACCTTCAGTCAAAGTTGCAGATTTCATTTGAGAAGTGGTTTCGTCTGGACCTCGCCGTTCAAATGCCGTAACGCTGATCTCCTTCTCTCTCTCTCTCTCTTTCTCTCTCTCTCTCTCTCTCTCTCTCTCTCTCTCTCTGATGTTATCTCAGGTTTTGGGCGGAGAGATGTGGTGGACCACCTGCTTCAGACGGGCGCCAATGTGCACGCACGGGACGATGGGGGTCTGATCCCGCTTCACAACGCCTGCTCATTCGGTCACTCTGAGGTGAGACTTTGCACAGCAACCCTATTGATGTAGTAGTGTGTGTGTGTATATATATATGGGGAGGTTTGTGCCTACGCAGCACAGCAAGTTTTATTTCACAAGAATTGGTGTGGTGGTAAAATCCTAAACTGTAATCGATGTTGACAGAAGAAGATTATTCGATCCACACATGCAAAAAAAAAAAAAAACAGAGACTCTCGTTGCTACTTTGATATTCTGGTCAGGCCGACGCATGACGATGTTTTGGAGCATCTGTGACAGATGTGCGGATGCTTTCCGTCTCCCCCGGGGCCTTTAACCACGCTCATCAATCCAATGATTACGATTTGGATAGTTTTAGAGGCTTTTAGAGCTTTCTCTGAGAGCACTCTGCAACCATGTCAGAAAAGCGCAGCGCTAATGCAATTGTGTGATCACAGGGATGATTAGCGTCGTGATGAGAGTAAACACTGTCCAGACACAAACCAATCACAGAGCAACAACACACAGGCTCCTCTGAGAGTGCTTGTTTGCCTTTTGGGTTACGTTTTTGTGTGATTTGTTGTTTTTTTTTTTTCTTTTTTTTTTTTTTATAAATGTATTCCTTTGTAGTGGAAGGTCAGGTGTATGGGGGTCTGACACTCAAATTGTGGAATAACTCTGCTGGAAAGTGGAGGATTAAACACTTCAAGTTGGGAACAAGTTGCTGCATGACGTAAAGGAGTATGTGGTCGTCTTATAACACGAGTGAGGGATTGACAGGCATTGTGTCGCACTGTTGGCGTTAGGGGAAGGTCTTACGCTGCAATACTTTTTATTTTTTGTTTTTTGCTTCTGGAATGGGTTTCGCTTCACGTCTCAGAACCTCCGGAAGCGAACATGGAAGTGCCTTAAATCTGCATTCTGGCTCAGAATGGTTGCGGAAAGAAGTCCGGTCGTGTAGAAGTCTGAGAGAAAATGAGCCTATTTCTCACTTGATTTATTACCTCAGTAAAAAGATTGTAAACATGAGTTTGTGGTTAAATGGCTAGACGTCTTCTTCAGTACGGCATGATGTTCATTTAGTAAATTATGATGCCATTTAGAGTAAAACAAAACAAAAAGCAGGATATGCTTTAGGGCGTGGCTACTTTGTGATTGACAGGTCGCTACCATGGCGTTGTTCCGTGTTCTCCTCTAACATCTTTAACACTTTCACAGTGCGTTTGCAGTTCATGGAAGTTTATTGTCATCATTCTGATCGCCTAAAAAAAAAAAAAAATGTCTTCTTCAGCGTCCGGTTGTACTTAGCTCCATCCTCCCGTTTCTTTTCTGGTTCCAATAAACCAAGATGTCGACGGCCGCAATGTCGAACTCGAGGCTTCAAAACCGTAGTCCACAAACCAAATTGATGACATCATGGTGATTACGTCCACTTCTTATATACGGTCTGTGGTTGTACTGTATAGGCAAGGCAAAGTTTATTTGTTTAGCACATTTCAACAACAAGGCAATTCAAAGTGCTTCGCATAAAACCATTAAAAGCATCAAAACATAATGCAAAAGAAAAGAAGATTTAAAAACAATTAAGAACATTCATTTAAACATTAAAAACAGTCAGTAAAACATTAAAAAGCTAAAAGTTTCTTTTTACGTCGCTTGGACTCTATTCAATTCTCTGAACTGGAGTGTATAGCAACACTGAGGCGCTCAGAATACTGTGCAACGTGAAAAGAAAAGGTTTTGCAGAGCAAAAAAGTGTATTCCCTAATTTAAGGTAGTAAAATGAGTATCATTTTGGAATCACTTCCAAAACCCGGGTGTTGTGTTTGCACCAGAATCTAAAAAAGTTCAAATGATAGCCAGCACCTAGTTGTGGCGTAAAGGAGCGTAGGTCAACTAGCGTAACTGTGTTCTCCATCTTAAGTCACCGACTTGAAAAGGGGGAAAAACAACCACGGTGGGGGGAAAACTTGGATTTAAAAAAAAAAAAAAAAAGAAAAAGAAAAATGTTCCTAAACAAAGAGAAAATGCAGATGTTCTGTCCTTTTCGTTTTCAGGTGGTGTCCCTGTTGCTGTGTCAGGGCGCCGACCCCAACGCTCGCGACAACTGGAACTACACGCCACTCCACGAAGCGGCCATCAAGGGCAAGATAGACGTCTGTATAGGTAAGCACTGATAAACGCACGCCCCGCACACACTGTGGGGCTAAATATACCCAAGTGCATATTAACCGATTTGGAAGCGCCCGTGTATTTACATTAAATGGTCTAGTGGCATTTTGAGTTTTCTTTTTCTCGCCGTCTGTTAACTCGGTAAAAAACGGAATTGGCCGCAGAACAGAAGCAGGAAAGTCAGTGTTACTGGTTGCCGCGTTGCTTCCCGGAGTTGCAATCGTTCCCTTGGGTGCAACAAAAGTCAGTGGTTGTTCTGTGGCCTTTCTGAATATGTTTCATTAATTGCGGTGGTGTTGCTGTGGTGAATTATAGATATTAAAAAAATCCCTCTTGTGTTTGTGTGGGCCCTTTTTTTTTGTTTTTAATTGTCTTCTCCTCCACCGCCCCCCCCCCACCCCCCCTCCCCCGAATTCACAACCCGGAGCTCTGTATAATCAATAAGTAATATAATAATCAATATAATCAATTTAAGAGAATATAATAAACCACCTGCAGACTGTACGCTATTATTTTTCCACAAAGCACCAAGCAGCAAATAAGCTGCAAATTGCAATTACTGTGTTACTGCCTTTTCTTAAGCCCACACTGGGGACAAAAGAGCATTGATTTCTTTGCACAATATACAAAGAAATTACACCATATAAGCTCTCGCCGACGTGCGTTTTTCCTTTTTTAGAATAGAAACGCCGCGACGGGATATCAGAAAGTACATTAGCGGCAGCCGGAGGAAGATCTGAAGTAGAAAAGATCAGCACAGCGTGACAACCGTCTGAGCAGTAAGTTGTTGGATAATCTTTATGATCTTAATGGAAAAGCGTTGCTCAGTGCGAGTAGCAATAACAAATGACTGCGATGATAGTCGGCGTCACCGTGCTGCCGGAATCAGTCTGGAGTGCTGAGAGCAACGAGGAGGAAAAGCAGCTCTTGTTTTCTTTTTTTTTTTTTTTTTTTTTTTTTTTTTATATTTTATGTCTACAACAAGCTGCTGCAGAATGTCGGGGCCCCTTAATGACTGCGTAGAAGCAGAGGGCTTTGTGGAGCTCTGAGGATTTATTAAGCATTTAACATGTGTGTATGTTTTCAATAACGCATGCGCGCACGACTTTGTGATTCACCTCTTTTGAAACGGCTGGTTTTCCCTTTTCACGGTAATGCGAGGCGACGTGGAAGCGAGCAGTAAAATGGTTAAGGACGCTCACTTACGTACAAATTCGCATTTCTCTCGAATTTATTGAAAAGGCCTGTTGAGAAGTGCGTCAATTTAACAGAAGCGTGTCCCCGGGAGAAAAAAAAAAGTAATTGGGGAAACACGGACCTACTCGACGGTGTCCGTCTCTGTGACGGTCTCAGCTCCTTGACGTCCTCCCACCGAAGCCGCGAACCGCTTCGCTAAAGCAAGATGTGCCATTTTTTTTCCCCCCCCCGACAGCGAGTCCTGAAGCTTATATAGCAGCCGTATATAGCGATTTTACGGGTATTGATTATCCCTATGATTAAATCACACAAAACGTGCCCCCTCCTCGTGTAAAGGTGGCATTCATCGGGCTATAAAAGAGCAATTTAGGACAAGTTTATGTGCAGTTTAGTAGGTTTGGAAGTTAAGAAGCTGAGGCCCACCGTCTTGGAGGGAGCGAGCCGCGCCATGGGTGTTGGGGTCGCTGCCATCACTTAACCAAGCACTCCGCTAACTGTTGGGAGGCCGCGCTTAGTTTAGTCGCGCTCCACAGCAAAGTCCCGGTGACATTCCCGGGCTTCCTGTCACTGAAGGACACGGAACCCTCAAGCTGTCATCGTGCACTTCTCCGATAAGCAGTGAACACGTCTGAGCGACGTCCACCGGTGGGAAATTACCGTCTGACACGTTTTGTGAAGCGAGCAGGACGATAAATGCGCTATTGGCTCGCAAAGATTTTCAGGTCACGTTTCCCAATTTTGGAGACGATTTGAAAAACTGGAATATATACATACATATCCCCCTTGATATGTTGTGCCAGTCAGTGTTGCCTGTCTGACAGTTGATTTTCATACTGTACTACGATGATCTGAAACCAGTGGCTGCAGGAAAAGTCCCGTGGTAAATGGTCCCTTTTATAATGTTGAGTAAACAGGACTCTACTGTTAATAATCGAAGATATTGTTGAGGATATGACAACACGGTAATGCCATTTGTATTTCTTCTTTAAATATCTATTTTCAACCATGGGTCTTCACATATCAAACAGTTTTATTCGATCATGGAGCGACATAATCATTGGCTTTTGAGGGCTGAAGGTCAGCGTGTTGGTGTGCTTGTATCAAGTCTGTAAGGTTTTTGAACAATTGCCTGACAAGTCCAGTATCTAGGCATTTCTGTTGAGGTTAAACCACAGTCACAAGAAGTCCCAGCATTAAGTCTCTCTTTCTCTGGTGTTCATTTAGAAAAGGAAAACTGACTTTGTTGCATTTTTTTTGTTTGGGGTTTCCTGTCCTAACTGCACAGTTTCAGGCAAACCAAGGCATGTAGCACAAAAACCACCTGACCTCTTGCTGCTTGTTTATTGGACAGAGTTTCGGTGGCCGGTCATCCTGCCAGGTTAGAGATTTGGCAGCGGAGTGAGAGCCAAATCAAAGTCCTGATTCTTTTCCGTAACTCCAGCTCAGCACGAAGGACGCTCTATCCTCTTCGTTGGTGTTCGCGCAACTTGAGTAAGACATTAATCTTTTATTGCTGGACCTGCGTCTCTGCGAGCTCAAGGTCTGGGGGAAATCTCATCAACAAACTTGGGATAAGACGATCTTGGAAATCCTAAAGCAGCCACGCGATTGGCTCCGAGTTTAATAACCCGCCGCCTCCATAAATGTCTGTTCGGTACACGGTTCACACAGTGTCCTCGGCTCTCCGCTGTTCTCATTTGACTGGTTATCCGTAGGATCATAGGCCAACTGAGACTCCGCCCTTTTCCCATCCCAGATGTCAGTAAGGTTAATAACGTTGTTTGGTTTTTTTTGTACTTCAAGCACTTCATCATCGCTCATACCCTCAAACCCCCTGCTTTTTGATTGCATTTTTATGTGGTTTTGTTAATGGTCCATTGTTTATTACTTGGTTATGATAAGCCTCGTCCAGGGGTTTTCATTTATTTAACTTGCTAAGACGTCTATTAGGTGGCAGGATAAGACGGTTCTATTGGTTAAATTCCGGTAAGATACTATCAATTATTTAAATGATTGGTTTCGTGCTCTATTCGTTTTTTTGATGAAATATACTCTCTAATGAAAATAGGGAAAATTGCCCATTACAATATCTCAGTGCCCCAGAGGGGGGTCTTCAAACCAGCAATTTTGTTTTATACAACTATCAAGCCCAGAACCCAAAAATATACATTTAAAAAACAGAAAAGCAGTGTCATTTGAGAGGCGGGAAACAGTCAATCTTTGGCATTTGTTCCTGGATAATTGACTGAAACAAAATAATATATTATCTATTTTATTTGTATTGATCAATTAATAGTCTCAGAACGACATTTGGTGTAGACATCTGCTCAGTTCCAGATGTTTAATGCATTCATTTGTAGGTTATTACTAAAAGCGTCAGCACAGGAAAAAAAAGCGTTCCTTATCTCTTTTACTCGTTGATTGCTCTCATTCACTCGTTTTTTTTAAACTTTTGCCCAAATAAGTGCCTGCAGCTCTTTGTCCAAGTATTCACTTGTGCAAACTGTGCCACTAAAAATATATATATATATATATATATATATATATTACATCTTCACAAAAAGGCTTTTACTGTGAGGGAGCTGCAGGAAGTGTTGAAGCCCCGGTGAAACAGAAGTTAGAGCGTCTTTAGCTTCTATTCCCCAGTGAAACGCGATATTATAGCGGCTAAAAGAGGGATTTGATTGGGCCGCTAAAAAGTGGGCGGGCTTAGAATGTCGTGCGATACATAGCCACAAAGGTATATCACTGGATATGTACATTAAAGGCAAAGAACCCTAAAAAAATGAACTTGAAAAAAAAAGAATTACAGATTGATTCATGCATGGATGTCATGATATTTTGGATGAAATTGGAAGGTATTGCCTTAAGTAGAAAAAAAAAAGATGGTTGGATGTCGTTATAGAAATACGAAGAAAGAGATATTTTGTAACCTTTTTTGCATATATGGTTAAATAGGTGCACAACATGGCCAACGATGTGATTTAAAAGGGTACATTTTTTGTATCTGGACTTAAAAAGACGGCGTAATACTGAATATGCCGGCCCGCTATTTGACTTTTATTCTTCAGCAGCACTTTTCAGTTTTTCCCATTTGAACAGCACACCTCAGATGAGACATGCTGAGAACAAATATATGTCCCTGAGTTACTCACTAATTGGACATAGGCCTTTCAGATAGTCATAAGAGAACGGCTGCAAACCTGACATTGTCCCGAAAACTAATCCTGTTGAAAAAGGGGATTTAGGTTGTGAACCTGAAAACCCAAAGTTAGAAGTTGACAACCAGAATGATTCGGAAACTTTGTAAACTACTCTAACCTCTATATGTATGTGTATGTGTATATGTATGTGTGTATATATATATTATATATATATATATATATATATATATATATATATATACATATACACACACATGTATGTGTGTGTGCCGTCATTTCTCTCTCTCTGCCTCACTATTGACATATCTTTATCCTCGTGTGTGTGTGTGTGTGTGTGTGTGTGTGTGTGTGTGTGTGTGTGTGTGTGTGTGTGTGTGTGGGATTGGTGCAGAGCTAAATCATATTTTTGTGGAGGGGTGACTAAGGTCTGCGTCAGTGCTCGGGCAGAAGCACATGTATGTGCACACACACACACACACACACGTGTGCACGCGGCATTACAGGCGAGCCCGGTTATCTTCACTCCGTCCTCTCTGTCGGGTTTCAGCGGAGTAGTTTGAGATCCACACAAGTCAAAGGGCACGTGCACCGGGAACTGCTCAGCAATCACAGCAGTTGGAAGTGAGATGGAGAGGAAGGCAGTGAGGGTGTTGACATTAGAGCCCTCAAAAGAGCTAATTTACAAAAAAAAAAGGAAGAAAACTGAGCACAGGCAGAGTTTGTTATTCAGCTCATACCTGTTCAGTAGTCGCATGACTCTGCCCTCTCTTCTGTTTTCCTCTCCTCTCCTCTCCTCTTCTCTCCTTTCCTCTCCTCTCCTCTCCTCTCCTCTCCTCTCTTTTCCTTCCCTCCCCCTTCTCATCGCCTCTCATTTCTTCTCCTCTTCTTTTCTTTTCTTTTCTCTTCTCCCCTTTCCTTTCTTCTCCTCCTCTCCTCTCCTCATTTATTCTCCTCTTCTCCTCTCTCTTTTCCTTTCCTTTCCCTTCTCATCTCCTCTCATTTATTCTCCTCTTCTTTTCTCTTCTCCCCTTTCCTTTCTTCTCCTCCTCCTCCCCTCCTCCCTTGCTTCTCCTCTCATTTCTCCTCTCCTCTTCTCTCATTTCCTTTCCTTTCCTCCCCCCTTCTCATCTCCTCTCATTTCTTCTCCTCCTCTCTTCTCTTCTCCTCTCCTCTCCTCTCCTCCCCTGCTTCTCATCTCCTCTCGTTTCTTCTTTTCTCTTCTCTTATCCCTTTTCCTCTTCTCTTCTCTTCTCTCATTTCTTTTCCCTCTCATTTCTCCTCTCTGTTTTTTTTTTTTTTTTTTACTACTCCCTGCTCTCCCTCTCATGCACACAAACACTCTTGGTTTGTTTTGCTCTCCCTCCCCTCTTTTCGTCCTCTCCCTCTCCCATCCCTCCCCTCCCACCCCATCACCCCCCCCTCTCCCCCCCCCTCTCATCTTGCTCTCCGCTGCATCGCTCAGTCAGTCGGAGAGGCGAGAGTCTCTCCACTCGCACTGCCTGCCCGCCTCGTCGCTGCCGCCTCTGCTGCTGCCTCGATTAGCGGTGTCAACTCGTCTCTCCTTTCCTCACTCATTCTAATTTATTCTTCCCAGCTTAGCCACAGGCTTCCCGTGCTCCTCCACGGAGGTGTTATGTGTTCCGTAGCCGGTCACGTCGCCGCTCTTTGTAAGGTCCGCTGTTTGTCTGGCGGTGTGGCGTAGCGTAGCTTCCGCTGCTCTTGTTGTGGCATGTCTGTTTACATCAGCGGCATGGCTCGCAGGGCAGAGGCAGCCAGGGGCAGCCGAGAGAGCAGCACTAGCAACAGAGGTGGAGGAGGTGGAGGAGGAGGAGGAGGACATGATAAATGTGAAGCAGGACGTGCAGCAGGAGACACAGGCAGAGGAGGAGGAGGAGGAGGAGGAGGAGGAGAACTAGCAGAGGAGCAAGTGGGAGAGAAAGAAGGAGGTCCAGGGAGAGCAGTTTATGGAGCAGGATGTGGTTCAGCAGCAGGAGCGCGAGCAGCAAGAGCAGCAAGAGCAGGAGGAGGAGGAGGAGGAGGAGGAGCAGGAGGAGGAGGAGCAGGAGCAGGAGGAGGAGGACTAAGAGGAGGTGTGTGTCGGGGAGTTTGCATGTCAGTCCAGGAGCTCAGCTACTGTCTGTGTCTGCCCTGTTGTACAGTGTTACTGCAGCATGGAGCCGACCCCAACATCCGCAACACCGACGGAAAGTCCGCCCTGGACCTGGCTGAACCCTCCGCCAAGGCCGTTCTCACAGGTCAGTGTCCCGTCTGTACATCTGTCTGTCAAATGCCACACACACACACACACACACACACACACACACACACACACACACACACACACACAGGTCAGTACATGTCTGTGTTCCCTTTGCGGGTTGTGTGCGTTTGTTTGTCTCTCCTGTTCTCTGTTTCCTCTTTGATTTCCTCTCTTTCTGCCCTTTCCTTACGGGATGCACTTTTTCCACTTCTGTCTTCATGTTAACAGGTTGCACACACACTGTTCCTCCAACATTCCTTTCATTCTGCCCAAGGCTGCAGGCAGTATTGCCTCCCGTTTCTATCCATTTATCACCCTCTTGCAAGGCTGTGTTGCTCATGTACTCACCACGCATATTATTCAGTCCAAGGCCATTCATTCACATTTTCTTTCTTTGGCCTCGCCTTTCTCCAATAATCAGGGGTCAGAGGTGTTTGTGTCTCGGCTTTCCTGCATGTTCTCCTTCTGGCTGAGGCTGCACTCATTGATCAGCTACTCAATAAACTCACGCTCTGTGTTGGAATTTGCTCTTTGTTTATTTTTTTGTTTGTTTATTTCCTTCCTTCCTTCCTTCCTTCCTTCCTTCCTGTCATGTGTTGTTGAAAAGTAGAGGAATAACCAACACACTGACACAGCAGACCTTGACTGAGAGCAGTGTTTTCTTTAATGCAGCACAATGCTGCAAACAATAACGGATTGAAAATGCATTTAAATGCAGTTTAAGAACCCCACACCCCTCCTGCTCCTCCTCCTGCTCCTCCTCCTCCTCCTCCTCTTCCTCTTCCTCTTCCTCTTCCTCTTCCTCTTCCTCCTCCTCCTCCCACCTGGGTTTAGGCTTCAGAAAGAGGCTTTTACAGGCAAAATAATATATAGGAGAGCTTTAGTGGCCAACATGGGACACTAAAACTCACTGGTTCTTTTTATTGTAAAAAAAAAAAAAAAAAAAAAGCCCTTAAAGTCGGCAGGACCCATTACACCTATTTAGTGGTAGAGGAACCACGTGGACAAAGTTACAGCCTTTATATGAGGAAATAATTAAAAAACAAATATGGCTTTGAAAAAATAAATATATTATCTATATTTCTTTCAATTGCTCCTTGGTTAGACAGCTGAAAGTACAGACACAGATTCCCGTTTTGTAGGTTTTCCAGCCTGATTGTGTTTTATGTTTTTGCAAATCAGCACTTTGCGCCTTCCCTTTTGACGAGCTTCTTCCCGCTATATTGTATGTGTTGGCTTATGAGTTATGAGTCCCCATCTCACTTTCTCTACAGATGGGGAAAGGTTGAAGGACACGGATCTTATTGAACTAAATGAGTCCTCTTACTTTTGTTTTTGCCTTGCATAGCTTCCTCCATTTACACTGTGTTACATCACCAATTCCCTCTGTGGTGAATGAGATGAACCGCGAGATACCACAGCGAGGAGCTGTGCAGTGTCAAAACATGTGGACGATATTCATCGCAGCCGGTCTCTGAAAAATCGTTGTCCTTGCTAGCCAGAATTGAAATGAGGTTGTTCGGTGCCAGGTTATTGAACATTGCCGCATATTTTTGCAGTTATCCACCTCACGCCATCCCGGTATCAGCCAGGATACAAGTTTTACAATGGAGCTGTCATGGAGATGCGATTTATGGGCAGTTAAACTAGAAGATTTAGCAGACGAGTAATTGATCGAAGTCCATTTGTGATAGAAAGTGTTTACCAAACATTGCAGACTTATTTGTGTGTGTGTGTGTGTGTGTGTGTGTCTGGCTAATAGTGTAAACAACAAATTGACTGAGAAGGACTCAAACACAGTCCTGCTTACAAATTAGAGTGTACATTGCAGCTTTGTTGTGTTTGTTAACTGACATCAAGATGGCTCAGACTGTGAGGGTTATATTCTGGAGGAGTAGGAGGAGTAGGAGGAGTAGGAGGAGTAGGAGGAGGAGGAGGAGGAGGAGGAGGAGGAGGAGGAGGGGGGAGGAGGTGGGGATTTGAAGTGAGGAAGCTGAGGGAGAGAGTCTTAACTCGGTCAAATCTGAACGCACAGACGCGATGCACATATTTTTAGACATTATCCTCATCCGGCCAAATGTTCATCCACAGTCATGTGTCCATAAATCTCCCTCAATTATATAGAACAAATAAAAAAATTGGGATGCGTCTCATAACTCCAGAACTGGTGTGTCAAGGAGAACTGAGAACAAACGCAAACGGCCCCATCTACAGCGAGGGACTGGTTTGTCCATTCTGGGCTACTGTAGAAATGTTGCGGTGCTACATTGAGGTCTTTGTGACTCAGGTTCCGCTCCGTATGTAGCTATAAACGTCCCATTTTAAGGTAACGAAAACAATTCTTCGGTTTCGGGCGATTAAACACTAATAAAAACATAGTTATGTTTATTATATTCTTACAACAGAGTCCCCCAAAGTCCCACACATTGGACTTTTTAAACCAATTTACCTGAGAGAACCTACTGAAATGAGCTTCACGGTGCTGCAGCTGCCTTCACACATTACAGCCACATTACGAGCAGGTTTTTTTTTTCCCGGCTCAAAGTGAAGCAAAGGTCGCTCCTCACCAGTGACCTACGGAACCTTGATTTATTTTTTAACTGGGAAAAACATTTTAAGCAGATTTACCATCTGCCTACCCATTGGATCTTAAATCTCTATAATGGAAACAAGGGCTTTGGGATTAAAACACGTTTTAATTTACATAAATTAAGGGGCTTTTCAAGACATTTTAACTTGTCAATGTTTAAAGCACGATTGTAATTAACAACATTAATAATGGCTGCGTTCCATTCAGGTGATTCATTAAGCCCATGCCAATGAGCAGGCATGCATCATACCAGAACTGGGTCACCTAACTGGAATGCAGCCCAAATTGAGGTTATCAATTACACCTGTGCATTTCCCTGCTATGGCATGTCAAAAAGGTCGCCGCATGATGAATGTAGACGGAGCATAGCGGTTGGAACGCACACAATTTGGCTGAATGCTCATCGTTTCGTTGAAGTCTCAGCCCCCAAAGGGAGCAGGCCGGTGTGTGTGTGTGTTTTTTTTTTTTTTTTTTTTTTATTTCAATGAAAAAGACAACAGTGAGACATTTGGGACAGCTAAATGTCATCTGGCGTATTTCAACATCTGCTGTTTCCACAGGCGTCCGCCGACGCATTCGGGTGAAAATGAGCCGTTAACAGGGAAACCAGTTGATCCATAACACCGGCACCGTGACTCTCCCCTCCGTCATCGGCCCCCTTCCTCCCGCGGCGGTGGTCCAGTATTCCGTCTGTGCTTCCGATTTGACAAATTTACCGCGCCTTGTTAAGTCACTTGAATTACCTTCTTAATGGCCGGCACTGATTACCTAAGCTATCGTCCCGTCACGTTGTCTTTTCACCCGGCGCCATCTCGGAGTGACTCCACTGTTCTAATTACCGTTGGCAGTGATGCATTTAACGCAATGCTCTCAAAGACCGTTTCATTATCGCCGACATGGTCAGGTTTTTGGTAAAAGTGGCATCAAATTCAAACCAAGCCTTTAAACCCCCCCCCCCCACCACCCCTTTTCCAGTTAAGAAAAAAACAAGAAACCTTCAAGAGTGTAAATGTGAACATATGTGTGTTTGTATTCGCAGCCTGTGTGTGTGATCTTCCACAGAGACACCCTGCATTAGCCTGTTCTCTTTTGTCCGATATGTTCTACGGTTTAGAGGTTCTGCTCTATTCCTCATCTCTGCTGCAGGCCGGCACAGCTTTCAACTCCAGTCGGCGGTGATGGAAGTTTATATTGACCCATAAATAAGCTCCACCGCTCAGCCGCATCCAACAAAGTGCTCTCAGAAATGATAGACTCTTTTCCCTGTTACCTGGAGATGTGGAACAGAAGGACGGAGAGAATTAGATTTTTTCTTTTTAAGGGGGGCCTTTGAAACGCAATAATTAGTTTTTCAATATATTTGATGGGAATTGGGTTTAGATCAGTCGTCAAGGAATCGTTAGTCTGCAAGTTTTTCATCATACAATTTTTTTTCCCCCTGATCAGGGTGGATATACGTCAGAACAGAACAGAACAGGGCGGTGTTGATTGTCAGGTCTTTCTTTAAATCCTCAGACTCCCTGATGTGCTGTTCTCAGCAGAACTCTGCAGTTCAGTCCACTGCAAGTATGAGACGCCTGGGTGCTCTGGTCCTCAACATTGTTTGCACCAGTACAATGAGCTAGTGAGGACAGGGGGGGTCATGGATTACAGCTCATTGAAAATCTGTATGTGCAGCACTACCGGCCACAATCTGCTGTTGCAATATAGATGAGCAAATAAGTTTGTTAGAAATGTAAATAATCTTTCCTCTATTGTGCCTGTGCAGTGCAAAAGCCTGGAGGCTTTCAAGTTAATTATGTGGGTCCTTATCGAGTTACGAAGGACCGCGTGCACAGATTTGCTGCGCGATTAGCCTATCGCTAGATGGTTACCGGCTCCTGGAGCTAAACCCGGACGCCCCCCCTCACTACACAACATTGATCCGATGTTGGAGTGAAGCAGGTGTGTTTTAGATCGGATTCGGGTGCTGCATCAATGTCGAGGAACGCTAAACACATTTTGTATTTTGTGGCCAGGCAAAGTGACTTTCAGCACAGCCGCTGCTCTTTTTGAGGAGCGCATAATAATCAACTACGCACAACTTGGTGTTTCGACGGACAGAGTATTTCACAGGATACACAGTGGACTCAAATAGAGAGTTCGTGAACTAACAAGTGTCAAATAACAGGGTGATGGTGAGCACTTAAAACGAAATCGGAAGTGTTTTAAGTTGTTCGAAAACCGCCTCGCTCGAAGGCAGGAGTGAAAAGCCGTGTGGCTGGTGAGCTTTAGAGCTGCTGGCAGGTGGGCGTTTGCTACCTTTTTGGACGGAGCCAGGACAGCGCTTTCCTCCTGCTTCCAGCCGTCACGCTAAGATAACATAACCGTCAAGGTTCCCACACCAGCGTGAGAGTTTTATCAAAAGCCTGGAAATTCCCAGAAATCCCGACTATCAGACTGCAGATTAGTAATCGAGACAAACGCACGGTAATGATGTGAAAAGCCACAGAGGATCTAATTTAGGAAACAAAGGGATCACCGGGAGGATTTTTTTACTTGGATCCTGTCTTTCCTGTCGCTGGTGATTGATCTTCCTCTGGCCAGGAAAGCAGTGATTAGGACACTTTCATCAAGTTGTTTCTGCCCTTGACAATTCTGTCCTTTCTCCCCTCGTATCTCCGTCGCTCTCTTTCTTCACTCATCAATTACGACGTTGTTTAATGAGCTTGCAAGTACAGCATGTACTCCATCCGCCCCTCATCCTCACATCAGCCCTGGCGTCGATCTTTCCCTTTGACACGTCGTCTATACTCTTTGTCCCTTTGCCCCCTGCTGTCGCTCAACCGTCTCGAGCTCCATACCAATCGTCCTCTCCATCTCTCCCCCCTGACATTTGTCATTCATTCTCTTTCTGCTCCACACTTGAAATGTCTCAATCCGCCTTATCCGCTTTCAATCTCTGACAGTAACATGATTCCAGTGTTTTTTTTTTCTGTCCACGAAGTACACATGGATTAGCCTGTTGGTGCGTCAAAGAACTCAGCAACCCTGGAAAAGATGGTGCAGTTTGCAACGTGGTGCTTGCATTCAGTGTTGTAAGGTGGAGGTTGGTGATCAACATCACTGATCCAATATGTAATCGACTTATCTTCTGAACTAAGGCTGTTTGTCCACTAAATTTCAGACTCATACTTTGAGTTCCTACAAACAAACAAACTGGTGAAACATAAGCTCGATGCAAATTAACTGGTGGAGGTAATTTATGTGGTAGTCTCTCATTGACTGTTGTCACAGGTATTAAGAGCTCATTGGGGATTTTATCTGCATCATTGGTATTAAACTCTCATATCTTTTGTTTGTTTTTGTCTCAAATAGGAGAACAAACTACGTCATATGAAGCAATACCGGTTTTATTCAATGAATAACACCCGTAGAAGCAGATCCGTTTTCCTCAGAAGAAAACCGCTCGCTTAATTTAAAAAGCAATGCCATCGGCGCAGGAGCATCTGGCTTTTAAGGTGACGAAACCCAAAAACACACCTATGTTTAATCAAGAGACTTACTTTGCGCCAACACTATGCGCCATTTAACAAGCAAAAGTGGATTTGGACACGCCCTGGATGCACTTTGGTCTTCCAGAAGTAAGAAAACATCATTCACTGTTGGTACACGTGGTGTTTTGTTCTCTTGCTGCACACAGGTGTCAGTTCAAGTCAGCTATTTTGTGTGCTGAATTCAAATAAAGAAAACCACGTCCGCATGGTACAGCCTCATCTGGCACCACAGATCAGCCAATAGGAGGTTATTCATGTCGTCGCTTTATGGACATTTGAAATGTCTTTCTGTAAGCCCGAAGCTCAGGACGGTAAATAAAGAAGAGAAGAACTCCGTGTTGCTGCGGAATAAAAAGGAGAGAGGGAGGGAGAGAGAGAGAGAAACAACATAAGAGATAAATAGAGACGGAAGAGAGACGAGAACATAGAGAGTGAGAAACCGAGTCCATTAGCTGCTATTAATTACCTCTGATTGGTATTCACAGACTAGCTGCTACTGAGCCTCAGAGAGATCAATTCTCCACCCAGGACCTCAGTCAACACACACACACACACACACACACACACACACACACACACAAAAACACACACAAACACGCACACACGTTCTCATTCCTTTGGCCTCTCTTGTTTTAATGTGTCTTTAACATATTCCCTTTCTGATACGAACAAATCGGCTTCATTTCAGTTGCACTGTGTGTCACGTTGCTGTTTGCTTTGGGTTAAGTGCCAGCCAGATGGCAGGATAGCCAGTTTGGCATGCAGTGTGAGGTTTCACACTCCGTGAGCTATCGGTGTCTTTATGAAGTGTTGTTGCCCCTTTTGATATGAAAGATATGGAAGATTATCTCCTTTTAATTGCTGGCCTTGTCTGGTATGTGCCCAGCATCATCAAACGTGCTTTATATTCATTAAATTCATCCATGCATTCATTAAAAAAAGGCTTTAATAGGCAGCAATATTCGAAACCATTAATTTACTAATGCATTGACCAAATATATTAAATACCTATAAGATTGATGCCCTTTCGTCCTCATCAATTATCGTCAATTAGAATATATGATGTGTTTGGAAGCTTCTATTGAGGCTTTTGAATGAAGCTTTGAATGTCTGCTGTCATGTTTGATTAAATCTAACTACATCTAACTGTGAAGCAGGGACTCTCTGTTGCTAATAATGTTAAAGTTAAAGTTGAATGGGCGGTGCGTTGCCGGGTTGTCCGTGACACTCTGAAGATGGCCTTTGATCTTCTTTTTTTTCTCTTTTCATTCTTTTTGAGGCAAACTGTGTTGTTCAGTATGGGTTAGAAAGTGGAATATCTGTGTGACCTTTTACCTCAATGCTGCTGATAGACAGGTGAGTAAGTCCAGGAGTCTCCTCTTGGTCAAAACAATGGGCGTTTAGAAGATAAATGTGAGCTATATTCTCTCATTTGGTTCTCCATTACCTTTCCTTGATGAATCCTATTACTTTTACTGAAGCAATGACCTAGTTGCCCCATGAAAATCAATTAACTCATTGTGTCTCATCTTCTTCAATCTGTAAAGCATGTTTGCACATTTTCCATTTTTAGAGGCAAATCAGTTTGCCTGGATTAAATAAACAAAGCATCAGTCTCACTTTAACAACATGAGGAGTGAATGTTGGCCTCACACTTGGATTTCAAACTTGGGAACTTGAGAACTGTCTCGAAGAGAACTCGACGTCGGAGACGGGACATTATTCGCTATTTGAGTCGAAAACATTGTCACTCTGGTTCGCTTCCGATTTGACGGTTACAGTACGCCTTCCCCAGGTGGTGGAGGAGGTTTTCAGCTCCGTGTCCAGCTGTAACTTGGATCTTGCGTTGTCTCCATTCCGTCACGAAGGCAGAGTGTGGAGAACTTGAAGGCTGAGTGAACAATTTCAGAATTAAACAAGATGGAACACTGGAGGTTTTTTTTTTTGTCAAGAATCCCCCCCCTGTCATCTTGTCATAGTTAGCTTTTCATGCACAGGAACGAGTTACAGACGGCAGTAATAGGCTGTCCCCGGCAAAGAAACTACGTCTCCAAGGATGCGCCGATATGAGATGGGGAGAAAAAAAAATGAATCTCTAGAGAATAAAATTGCTTTCAATCGTCCTGCTTTACTACAGTGCAGATGCTCATTTCTTTCCCTCTCTTTGTTATCAGTTTGCTAATATTTTTTCTACTTTCCTTGCACTTTTACTTTATGGGTGTTTCCCTGTCGTAACTAAATCGTTTATAGGTTATTTATTTGAGTTTAAACGTTCATTGGCAGGAGAGTTTATGACTGAAACTCTGGGTCGCAATCATTGAGTTGCAACTGCCTCCCAAACAGCAACTGACTGGACTGCTGACAGCAGTGTCTTGGACAACACCGTGTCTCAGGGCTCAGACGCCATTTATGAACCGCACAGGTCGCCATCAATTACTACAGAAGATGGCCGTACTCGAACGAGAGTCTTTGCAATGGAAAAGACTTCCAGGCTCAGCAGAACTCCACTCGACACCATTTATATGGACAAGCTAAATGACACCATAACGTAGTTGAACTGAAACAGTGAAGTCTTGGGTGATCTTGGTGCAAAAGTTAAAGACAAGCGAAAGACTGTGCTCCCACGCAGGGCAACAGCTCCGGCTTCTGCTGAGCCAACTTCAGGCCCGGACATTTGGCGGACGGCCAGAGGCGGACTCAAACACAGACCGCGGTCACCCCTGACAGTAAAACTAGGAAATGGGTTTGAACTGGTGATAAATCTCCATGAGACAGAAATAGTGATGGATGCTGATAAGAAGGGACAAGAGAGAGTTATGAAGACTACGTGCCCACAGGGCGAGGCAAGAAAAGCCGTGATTGGGAATGAAGCATAGGGGGGAAAAAACATCTGAGGAGAGAGATCCATTATGTAACTTTTGGTTGTGGGAGATGTGATCAGAGATATAAGTGGTAAGACAATTAAAACACTCCGATTCCCAGGTGTCAATCAAATTATTCTACAGTGATGTTTGCAGAGAGCTGGATTATTTTGAACCGTTAAATGGCTTTGACAAAATGGACACCCAGTCGTTTATTAGTAGACCACCTCCAACGGCCGACAGAGGGATATCGGGTTCAGCAGACCTTTATCCCTAAATGCATGGTCCAGTGTTAGGTTGAGCAGTATGCTCTTAGGTAGTCATATGAGCAGTTCCCTATTTCTTTTTGGCTGGCAAGTAGTGGGCGGGGCTTAACAATTAACGCAGTGGCTCAGGTGCGATAAGGCTTCTGGGTAGCAGCGTCCATCAGGTGATCTTTCCGATCGAGAGACTTGACACCTGAGCCCCTTTTTTTTTTAACTCAGGCCGTGAGAACTGAACGCCTGTTACCTGCAGCTTTGTTTAGTTTGGGTATCCAGAACCCTTCCACCATCAGTCTTGGCCCCGTTGCCTACAGATTCCTCCACTCCAACAGATCTGAAGTTATAGAACTGACAGTCCATTAGTGGTTCAGCCCTGCGACATCTGTCGGCCTAACCTGACGCTCCAGGAAGACGAGAGCGGCACGGCCTCCGTGTCAATGTGCCAACAACCAACTCATGGATCACCCTTCCAATTCCTCCTCTCGTCACTCCCCTGCCTCACCCCCTTTTTTGCGATTCCCTGACAAAATGGAAGAGCTTTTTTCATCGTTATGTTAAAGCACTCGGAAGCAATGTGCGATACAAACACACTTTGCCGTGCCGTGGCTCGCCTTTTGTACAGTATCCTGTCGTCTTGTCATACCTGGTACTGATCCAATATTTGTTATCATCTCTTGGAATCAGTTGGGGCTTGTGTCCACCCCGCACTGCTTTTGAAGCTAGAACTGCCGAACAGAGGCTTTGGTGAAGCGTTTGTTCCCGCTCCTGCTGCTGCTGCTGCTGCGTGACTCGAGAAAAAACTGTTCGAAGCGTGGTGTACTTTGACAGTAATTGCGTTTGTGTATGTGTTTCCATTAAAACTGTATTCCCGCCATGCTGCGTGTTGGAGTCATGCTGTCAGCAAGCACGTCCGATCTGTTGTGACTAAAGAGAAAAAAGAAAATTGTTGCTTTGAAGAGAGGTCCGCGGTGGGCAGGCAGCTTTAACATAGCAGAAAATTAGCCGGCGCACTCTCTCTCACTCTTTCGCTCTTTCGCTCTCTCTCTCTCTCTCTCGCTCTCTCTCTGTCTCTGTCTCTCTCTCAAGGGCCAGTGAAAAAGTGATTTAAGAGAACAAGGGAGACGGGGACGGGGAGAAAGCTGAAGAATGAGGGGAGGGGGAAGACGAGGGGGGAGAAAGAGAGACTAAGTCGGAGAGAAGAAGCACGGGAAAAGGGAAGAAAGTGGATGAGATGTCGAAGAAGGGAACAAATGAGTGAAAGCGATTGAAGGGGAAAAAGATGAAGATGCTTACTGGCTCGGGTGACAGACTGGACAGAGAGATGAATTGATGCGACGTCATGTGGATGCCAAGAAAGTGGAAGAGAGGGGAGCTCTGATCGGTGTGTACGTTAACAGCCTCATCATGAAGACAAAGAACCGCTGTGGCTGCTCTGAAGGCTTCGTCCTTCTAATGCAGCGGGAGCAGAGGCAATCTCGCACCTGTGTGCACCTCAGAGTGCCTGTAGGTGTGTGTGTGTGTGTGTGGGGGGGGGGGGGGGGGGGGGGGGAGGAAATGTGAATTCCTGTGTCTGCAAGGCCAAGTGTGTAGCTTTCCTCCCCTTATCGGCGACATGCTCATTGATTACCATGATGACTGCTGTTCGATTGGTCCCCAGTGATGAATGAGCCCGAGCCCTATTTCCAAAATGACCCAGCAAGAGACGCAAAACAAAGTGTGTGTGTGTGTGTGTGTGTGTGTGTGTGTGTGTGTGTGTGTGTGTGTGTGTGTGTGTGTGTGTGTGTGTGTGTGTGTGTGTGTGTGTGTGTGTG